>VZTV01001477.1:74289-93681 GCA_013400875.1 Anhinga rufa | reverse complement strand
GGGGCCGCCCGGGCTGCGCGGCCTCCGGCTCCGCCATGCCGGGCCCGGCGTGCGCTCCGCGCTTACTGCGCCTGCGCGCCGGGCACGCCGGGATCGGTAGTCCGCCGCGGCGGAGGCGGGGGCCGGTGCTCCCGGGGCCGGTTCACGCCGCCCCCAGACCCGGACCGCTCCCGCCCAGGGCTGGGGACGGTGAAAACCGGACAGCAAGGGTGGAGCTCCGGGACCGACGGGGCCCTACCGCCCCGACAGCCCCTCCCGGGACGGTGCCGGCCGTGCACGGCCATCGCTGCGCTGAAGAGCACCCCCCTCCGGTAACCGGTACCGTGCCCGGTTCGGCGGTGCTCGGCGCTGCACGGCGCGCTCCGCTCCCCGCAACCTCGTCCACATATGGAGCGCGGTCACGCCTCCTTCTCCATATATGGAGAGATGCCACGCCTCCGCCGCCAAATATGGGATGAGGCCCCGCCCTCCGCGCCCCGCCTCCTCACTGTGAACAGGGGGCGTGACCACACCGCCAGGCTCCGCCTCTCCATGTACATATATGGAATAGGACCGCCCCCACCTCTCCATTTATGGGAGGCCACGCCTGTTTCGCCGCTGAGGGGGCGTGGCTTGGCGGCAGGCGGGGTCGCGAAGGCGCGGGCAGCGCCTGGAAGGTGCCAGCAATGGCGGCGGGGGGGGAACACACGGTACCGGGCACGCTGGCACGGCACTGCCGATGCTGGCACGGCACGGCACTGTGGGCGCTGGAGCCATCACGGGAGTGTCCCAGCACCATCCCAAAGCTGGGGGTCGGGTGCCCAAAGGCAGCCCGGGGGGATGCTCAGGGCCCCCCCGGGGATGCTCCGCGCTGTGGTGTGCCGAAGCTCTTCAAACAACCTCCTCTGCCAAGGCTGGGCTGGGGAGAGATGCCAGGGACATGCCCTGTGCCGGCACAGCCTGGCTCCCTGGGCTGCCGTCCTGCTGCGCCGGCACAACCGGGAGCGTTGCAAAGCGCGGGGCCAGGCGAGACCAGCAAGCACAGAAGCCACACAAATAAAAGTCAGGGATATTTATTACATATCAAAAAAGCTACATGTTTTAGGCAGGGACCCCCCACCTCCGGGCCATCACACAGTCCCCAGCATGGTCGCATCCTGCGACCAGCAGCTGCCCCGGCAGCCGGGCTCAGCCCAGCCCTGCGCCGCTGCTCCCTGTCACGCCTTGGCCCGCTCGGCTCCGTCGTCATCGGTGGCTGTGGGCTGCGCCACCGCCGGCCCCATCTGGATGGGCACGTTCCTCTCCGGAGCGGCCGGCAGGGCCAGCCTGGGGGCCTCGATGCGGAGCTGCCCCTCCTTGGACAGGGAGCACGTCAGCGCCTCGGCGTCCACCTCCTCGGGCACGTCCCACTCCCGCTTCAGCACCTCGTACTTGTAGGAGAAGGAGCCCTTCTCATCCGTGCTCTGCGTCTCCTTCTGCCCCACCAGCACCACCTTCCTGCCCACCACCTTCACCGACAGCTGCTCGGGAGTGAAGTCCTTGACGTCCTGGCAGACGGAGAAGCCCTCCCCGGAGCCCTGGGTCAGGGCTGTGCTGGTGCTCGGGGCTCGCTCTGCGGTGATGCCGACCCGGCCGGGGCCTGTCCCGCTGCTCAGGAGCCGCTCGAAGCTGCTCATGAACTCCCGAGCCCTCTCCATCTCCAGCCGCAGCTCTCGCTCCAGCTCAGCGAAGAGGGTGCCTGGATGCGGCCAAAGGGTGCGGATGGGTCCCAGCCACGGGAAGAGTGAGCTGGACATGGGTGGCATGAAGTGCAGGCGGCAAAGCATTTCTGCTCCCGGTGCGTGCTCCCGGTGTGCGCTGCAGCTCAGCTCTGTGCAAGGGCTGGAGCCGTTCTGGGCTGGGGCTGGGGAACAGCGGGTTTTATCCTTCCCTGCCCAGGGGTGTGCCCTTTCTAGAACACTCTCCCCCACGCACCCTCCTGGAGCCATCGCCTATTTTTGAGAGGCTGATTATCCATCAGCCAAAATAGCAGCGCCTGCTTCTGGGGACGAGTCACATGCCACAAATAGGGAGCTGCAGTCACCGCCGGGAGCTCGGGTTTCTGCAGAGCAACCATGATGCAGCAATGCCCGTGGCACGGCCAGCTGGCCGGCGGGGCGAGCAAAGCCCCCCGTGCTGGGGGGCTCGGCGGAGCGCAGGTTGCCCTGCGCCAGGAGTGTGCCGCTTTGGCCAGCACGGGACGGTCCCACCCCTAAAGAAACGTCTTCCTACGTCACCCGCTGGCAGAGGTGTCACCGCTGCCGGACGCCTCTCGCACTTTCTAGCCCCCTCCCTCCCTTGGGAGCCACCCGCCGCCCTGTCCCGGCCCCTCAGCACTGGCCTGTGCACCCTGCCCGGGGAGGGGCCCACGGGCTGGCTGCTGGTCTCACCTGGGGGTCCCTCCCCGGGCAGCTGAGGGTCCTGCACACAGGGCAGGGGGCAGAGGGGCTCTCCTGCCTGCAGATGGGGGGGCGACAGGCCACAGGTAACGGGGAAAGGCAAAGAGGAGAGGAGCCCAGCCCCGTTCCCTGCCTGGGAAGTAGAAAGGCCACAGATTTTTGGCAGGGGTGGCTCAGGCATCCTATTCGGAGCCTGAGGTGATGCTGCTAATTATAAGCCAGGAGAGCAGAGCTGCAAGACTCAGGGCGAAGGTATGCTGGGCACGACGTAAGAGGTGCCTCTCCTCGTGGATGAGTAACAAGAATGAGCTGGAACGGGCTGGAAAGAGCTGAGCTCTTCTCCTGAGGATGACGTGATGCGCAGGATGAGGCCACACCTCCCGCGAAGGGGAATAAAGGCGGCGGGCGGCAGCACTGGGGCAGAGCGTTCCCAACTCACTGGAGAAGGGACAACAGCAGCAGCAGCAGCAGCAGCAGCAGCACCAGCACCAGCACCAGCACCAGCACCAGCAGCAGCAGCACCAGCAGCACCAGCAGCGATGTTTTGCCGAATGCACCTCGCACCATTCGCCTCCAGCTCCCTGGCCACCCGGCTGGGCACGGTGAGGACCCTCTGGCCGCACGCAGAGACCATCTTCACGGAACTGCAGCAGGAGATGGAGAAAGCTCGGGAGTTCATGAGCAGCTTCGAGCAGCTCCTGAGCAGCCAAGGAGCCGCTGCCATAGAGCGAGCCCCGAGCACCAGCACAGCCCTGACCCAGGGCTCCGGGGAGGGCTTCTCCGTCTGCCAGGACGTCAAGAACTTCACTCCCGAGCAGCTGTCGGTGAAGGTGGTGGGCAAGAAGGTGGTGCTGGTGGGGCAGAAGGAGACGCAGAGCACGGATGAGAAGGGCTCCTTCTCCTACAAGTACGAGGTGCTGAAGCGGGAGTGGGACGTGCCCGAGGAGGTGGACGCCGAGGCGCTGACGTGCTCCCTGTCCAAGGAGGGGCAGCTCCGCATCGAGGCCCCCAGGCTGGCCCTGCCGGCCGCTCCGGAGAGGAACGTGCCCATCCAGGTCAGCCCTGCAGCACCACAGCCCGGACCAGCCTCCGAGGACGGAGCCACCAACAAAGCCCAGGCGTAATGGGAGAGGAACCAATGGCCCACAGCAGGACCAGAGGAAAGAGCAGCAAGTCTTGGGCTTTAGCCCAGACAAGCTCCATCAACAATCATGTAATTTTTTTCACTACACTGGAATGTTTTTGTATCCAATAAAAATACTTTTGCATACAACCTGCTTGTGCTTTCCTGGTGTTGATTGAGGGGGAGGCTGGGCCCTGGTCTCAGCTGGATGCACAGAGAGGGAAGAACCTCTCTTGGTGCCTCGGGGCAGCACAAAATGGGGTCAACGGGGGACCCAGAGGGAGGGGAGGGATCAGCGAGCATGGTGCTGCTCAGGGAGGGGCAGTCCAGTCCCACTCACCTGTGCTGGAGCAGAGGCAGCTATCCCAGGGAGCAGGCAGGCCACCTTCACCCCCTCCTCATACTGCTCCAGCATCCGCACCGGCTCCGCAGCCCCCTCACTCCCCGGCCGATGACACTGAACAGGAGGATGACTGTGCTGGAGGGCCTGGCTGGGTGTACAGTGCCCCTGTTGCAGCCGCACTTTTCCCCCTCAGGCAGCTTGGAAAGGGGGTCCTGGAGCACCCTCTGGGATCCCAGCAGCAGGGAGGGTGAAGCCCATTTCTAGGCACTGTAACCACCATAAACAGCCATGCTCAGGCCTGGGCAGGCAGCAGGTATGCAGGCAAGCATGCCTGTTTGTGCTAAAGCTGCTCTGAGCTCCAACAGCCCTTCCCCATGACAGCATGGCTCTGCAGCCAGCAGCAGGGCCCCAGCCCCAATAGAGTCCTTTACAGCTGAACAGCACATGCTCAAGCAGCAGCAAGACACCCCTTAGGGCATTGCAAGCTCCTTCACAGAGATGGAGAGCCAGACTCCTGAAAGGAGCCAGAAATAAAGCCCTGCCAACCCGGAACCAAGTACAAGATGCCAGCAGATGGCAACAGCACCTTGCTTTGTGCTCACAAGATTGCTCAGGGCTGTGACTGGGGAAGCCCTTCTCCAACAGGTCCTCTCTTGCTGCCTAGGAAATGCACAGCATCATCAGTCCAGAGCACACTGGAAGTAATGAGACCCCAGGCATCCATCCCACAGAGGTCCCGAGCTCCTCTGGCAGAGGAGCAGTCACGCTCCCTTGCAGGGGATGAAAACAAGCAGCACCCACAGCACCAGGTGAGCAAAGGCCATTTGAGGGTGCTGGAGCCCACACGCTGCAGGCAGCCTGTGCTCCAGCCTGACAGCAGGAACTCGGGCACCGAGGCACTCCAGACCCTTCCTGCTTCCAGGATTAAAATCCAGCATGAGCAAAAAAGGCACCAGGATCCTGGAGAGAGGAGGAAGCCCACATGAGCCAAGGCTGTTCACACAGACAACTTTATTGGCAGGTACCCAGCAGAGCTTTCAGAACCCCAACACTGCAAGCCCAGGGCCAGCCCGGCCCAGGGACGGCCACACAGTTGACTGTAGCTGTGCCTCTTGCAGAGCCACACGGCTCAGGAGAGGCAGCGGGTTGAAGCACCAGCACATTGCAATCTTCAAGCTCTCCCAAGCACATACATGCTAGCCCAGCAGCACATGTGGTAGTGGCAGAGCTGCAAGGGGATGCCGTTTTCCAGATTGATTCCACGTCTCACCCATGGCTGTAGGGATCCGAGAGTCCTCGCAGCAGTGACAGGAGAGTAGCATCTTTCAAGGCCATCATCCTCCAGGGCCAGAGCCATTTTATTCATACTTGAGCATAGTATTCCTAAGCCTGTCCAGTTGTCAAGCTGAGCTCCTCTGCATCATACTGCTCCCCCCACCTCTTCCCAGCTTGAGCTGTAGGATAACTTTCCCTAGAAGTATTAGGCAATTAAAATTTCCCCACTATTTACCTCAAACTTCCTTGCATGCCACTGCACAGCACACCACAAACTTACTGAACCACCTGCAGACTCACAGTAAGGAGATCCTGCCTCTGGAGGGAGGTGGCTGTTGCAGGAACAGCTGGCACACCCAGCACCCAGAGGTCTGAGGGCAAGCAGCCAGCTCCTCCCTGCCCAGGGAAGCAAGGCCACACATCCCTAAGGAAGAGCCAGGCATCGTACACACCACAGGCAGCCTAGCACATCTCAGCCTCCAGCACAACTTATGTTCTGGTCTACTCCCCTCCTGGTTTGAGCTGATTAAGAAACATGAACATGGTTGATTATGATAGGTTTATAAAAATTTTCTTTTTTTAATCACACAAAACTGAAGTTTGTGATGAAGACTAGGTTGACAGTTCCTCTTAAATACCAGTATGTGTAAGACATTGCATTAGGCACTAGGCAGCAGCCAACATCAGTTAGAGTCTGGCAACAGAAGCCATTTTAATACCTCCCTTCATACTTTGTGGAATTACAGGCTTTTGTAATACATATTGTTTCCACTGACAAGTTATCCGAGGTTTCCCCCACCCCACCTCTGTACATCAGTAAACCATGTGTATTCACACTAGAGTAGGGTTAACAACATTAGTGGCATCACAACCATCAAAAAAAGGACAATTTTCTATACAAGATTTTTGCAAAAGTTGCAACAGGATTAGTGCATTACGACAGAACCGGAGATAGGGAAAAAAGAGTTGGCATGCTAGAGTCCAACACAAATAAAGACAACAGGCAGCTAGTTGTATGTACTATATTGACGCGATACTGATTGGTTACATGAAGAAACATACAATACAAAATACAGAAGAAACCAGTTTTGCTTCCCTCTGCCCCACCCCAGAATACTCATAATTGATTTGGTCAATAAGTGGCTGAAAAGCCAGAGTTTGTCACTCTAATGCTACAGTTTAGTGGTTGTTCTAGGTGTATCAGACTGGTATTAGCCTTAGCTTTTACATACGGGTAATTTTAAACAAGGTTGTCTAGTCTCAGTATCCCTTTGTTTCCAATAGTGAACTACAGTACTGTGGGACCTGGGTGCTGCTGGCCCTCACCCGTGGGAAGGGATGAGCTGGCTGGGCAGACACCAGGTCATGCATCCACCACCACCAGGAAGAGGGAAGAGCAGAAGTTCATATATTAAAAAAGTGACTTAAGACTTAGAATTGAATTAGTATTTGTACAGAAAGGTGCAGGTGGAAGAACTCCCTCCAGCCTATGATCAGAAAGGGATGGAGAAATCACAGCAGCCACCGGCAGCAGCCGCTCTACGGTAAGTGCGATTGTTAGCATGGATTCCAGTCACGTCATTCGAGGGCTCCGTCAGGTGGGAACGACTGCTCAATTGCTGCAGCACTGGCTCCTGCTAGGCTGACTGCTCTCCTGAAGGTCAACCACCCGATTCCTACCTGGGCCACCAGGAGCGTTCTGGGGTTCATTTTTTGGCAGTTTCTTGGCTAGAAAGAAACAAGACATTAGTAGGCTCCTCTGCAGAGGCCAACCTCCTCCCCATTGCAGACCACAGGCTGGGCTCAGCCCTGCTCTGGCCCAAGCCCTCACCTCATAAAGAGTCTGGAATTGGACACTGCTAGCAGCACCAGTCCAGCAAACAAACCCACTTCTAGTTCTGGCTGACATCAGTCCTGCTCCTTCCTTACTCACTACCCCAGGTAAAGGGAGGGAGGGAACAGGCTTTGCAAGGCAAAGGCTCCAAACACTCGGGGAGTTCACAAAGTATAGCAAACAGGTCCTCTACTCCAGTAAGGGCCTCCAGACCCTGGCTGATGTGGGAGCACCCACAGTTTCCAGTGGGCTGCACTGGTGGTGCTCAGAGCTATTCCAGCCATCCTTCCACACACAAGTTGTTACCTATTGCCATGAAGATTTCATTCACATTCATTGCTGTCTTTGCCGACGTCTCCATGAACAGCAAGCTGTTGTCATCTGCATATGTTTGTGCATCCTACAAACAATCACATTAGAGTGGTAAAGGCACCCTGCCAAGAGGAGGCCCCAGCACACTTCGCTTGCTGGCAAACTTAACACTAAAGAAACCCTGTCCCACCCCAGGCCAGACATTCCACCTCAGTCCCCTGACTCTGCCTGGCCAGGACAGCTAGGAGTCATGCACCACTGACCACACTGCACAGCTGGTGTCCCAGCAGCCGAGCTGGGGTACAGCAGCACAGACTGTGAGCCAAACGTAGACACAGCATGTCCTGAGAAGCACAACACTTTGTACTTTGGTCAGCTGGGAGAGTAATACACACTGCAAATGTACCACAAGCAATCCTGTGCAGAGGTCTGAGATAAGAGCTTCTCCTCAAAAGTCTGCCTTAGACAAGGTAAGAACTGTGAAGAGTAGAGAACAAGCTGGGAGTGATTCTCCACGTGTCTTGTATCTACGAGATGCTGTTTCATACACTGCTAAAGACAGCCCCAGATGAGTAAGGCACCAGAAAAGACTGAAGACAGACGCTTGTGCTCTGTGGGCCTCACTCTCCACATTCATCATAACTGTTACCAACAAGAGCTACAAGTGCTGTGAAAGGAGTGTGTGGGAAAGGCAGGCTACAGTTCCCTTTGAGTGGCATCCTGGGGTCCTCAGCAGCATATATCTTGACTTCCATCACCCTCAAAGCATTCTGCACGCAGCCACCATATCCCCCACTTAAGCAAAAACCTGCTTTCCTGACTTGCTCAGGTAACAACTGATCTGGTTTCCCACTCACCTGGAAGTCCACAGCTCTCTTGGTAGCAAGGTCTGCCTTGTTTCCTGCTAGTGCAATTACAATATTGGGGCTAGCCTGCCTCTGCAACTCTTTCACCCAGTTCTTGGCTCGTACAAATGTGTCCTGGAAGCAAACAGGAGGCAGCAGTCAGGAAGGGCAGCCTCTTATTAATCCACAGTGAAGATATGATTAGAACAAGTCTTTCCTGCAAGAAGTGTTCTGCCTCTACAGCACTTTGTGGCAGGATCCTTTATCAGCTTAGACAGCCTTGGTCAGAACTGAGGAAGAGGCCATTAACAGTTTAAGAAACTCAGTACCTGCAGGCAGGCATCTGCAGGGACTCTGAACCCAGACACTCTCCCAGGGAACTGAGAGGCACCAGCTGCAAGCGCAGGCACCTCCTCCCCAGCAGACACTCACAGCCCTACGCAGTACTCACTGTGTTAGTGATGTCGTAGACAACAATGGCCGCCTGGGCGCCTCGGTAGTACATTGGTGCCAGGCTGTGATACCTCTCTTGTCCTGCTGTATCCCATATTTCAAACTTCACCGTTGTGTCATCCAGACAGACTGTCTGTGTTAGGAAGGCAGCTGAAAGGGAAGGTGTATGTTTGCCTTACCTCCAGCTGGAGAGCCCCTGCAGCAAGAGCCAGGAGCTTGGAGCAGTTCTGCTTTTGCATGGGAGTGAGCAGAAGCCCCAGACAGAGGCCAGTACAGTGCCAGGTGCTGTGGAAGTTGCAGCTCTGCTCTATCATCGAGCTCCTTACGCACAGGAGCCCAAGAGCCACCATGCAACCGACAGGAAGGTGGCCCTAAGAGCCTGGGCAGCAGCCAGCCACCAGAGCAGCAGCACTGCCAGTCCCTTCCCCAGCCTCCTCTCACAGATCATACAGCACAGCTGCAGCATCACCAGGATTAGCTTTGGAGAGCACCACAGTGCCAAAGCACTGGTCAGCCCAGTTACACTGCACTCCCCAACTTAGTAACTGGTTATTTTCTTGTTCCAGCAAGTATAATACCATGCGTTACAACTAGGATAAAGGCAACCAGCCTTGGATACAGATGGAAGCAGAACAGCAGAGTGCCCACGTGGCCCTCTGCAGCACAGCATTAAGCCCTGCTTGCCCATAAGCTATACTTAGAGCTGTACTTGCTCCCTGCATGGGTTACTATAGGGACAAATCAAGCCTTTTCTCAGTACACACCTCCTAATATTACTGCCCAGATACCCGAGTGCTGGCCAACCTTTGATTGGTGACACCATGCTAATGACTTCAAACTAAAGAACTACTTACTAGACCTGAAAGAGCTGTGGAAGTAGTTAACAGTATCAGGCTAGAAACAACCCCAAAATCCCAGGTCATGGTCTGAAAAAGATAATTAAGGGCTATAAACCAAGCTGAAGGCCTCAGTTCTAATTAGAAGCAGGAATTCAAGAGGCAGAGCACACGGTTGCCATAGCATTATTCTCTGCTGCACTGATCTTCACACTAACAAACAAGCTGTGAACCAAGAGTTAAAGCATTAGCTGCTTGACTATTTATAGCAAAAAACCCAGACTGGATTGAAATAGCCATTAATACTTCTGATACCCCTAGACCACATTAGCAAGGCCAGTGCCAGAGGCATTTGGAGTTAACACTCACCTCCAATCGTGCTCTCCTGGTACTCGTGGAACTGCCCCTTCACAAAGCGCAGAACGAGGCTGGACTTCCCCACTGCCGACTCTCCCAAGAGAACAAGTTTGAACTGACAGATTTTGTTTCCAGCAGCTGGTCCATTTGGTCGAGCAGCTCCACCTCGACCTGCCATTGTGGCTTAAGTGCAGGAGTGCCAAGAGTTGAGGATGCTGCAGGTTCTGCACTGGGATCCACCTGGAGGCAGGTTGCAACTGGAAGAGGAGGTCAGAGTTAGTGACAGACTCATGGACCAGCCATACCAGTTCCAGAGGGTGGGTTTGATCTGCAACCACCATCAGCACAGGCAGGTGGTGATTCCTTCCAACAGTGGAAAGCTATCAGCTGCATGCACCACAGCACTATCAGGCAGTTTCTGTCAGTCAGCAGCCCCTTCAGCAGGATCTTAAGTCTTCTGAGCCTCCTTGGAGAAGGGATATTGGTAACACAAGCTTTCCTCCTCACCAGTGGGCCCTCCAGTACTTCCACTATGTGCAGGTGTTACACATACCTTGCTAGGGTGAGGCAAGTAAAGAACAGCCAGCACACCATCTGGCATTATCAGAGCTTCATCTATTAGAACAATTACTCAGTTCATGGAGGTAACTGAGGTTGACCTTCAGGTGCTTCCCCCTCTCCAGAGTTCACAAGGTAGCAACTTCAGACTATCAATGCAATACAGAGATGTTCATGTGCCTCATGTAAGCCATTACAGGAAGCAGACCTGTATGTCAGCCCTTCAGATGACAAGGCATTCAGACAAAGGGAGTTTCTATATTTAGTCTGTTAGTTTAATGGCTTGATGTGAGTGCCTCTAATACTGCATCTTAGGGGAGTCCTGAAGAAGGCCTTTGAATTGCTATGCAAGCAGCCTGCCACAGGGAGGGAAGTTGTTTGGTAGCAGCCACTCTCTGGGCACAGGCTGTGTGTTCAGAGACTGAAAGCAACTACTCCCCACCCCTGCTGCAAACAAAACTCTCGTTCAGTGGTAAGTACCCAACAGCTTGATCCAACAGAGGCAACACCTAATGCTTCCCACACGCCTTCATCCCACATCATTCCAGGTCATCAGGCTACTGACCGCATTCTTCATGAGAGACTGTTCAAATCCAGCTATGCTGAACAGCACAAACAGGCAGCATCACCCATGGTCAGAACTGCCACCCCACCTCCCCAGAACTCCATTCAACAGCACCAAATCTCTAGAGTTGTGCAGAAGCACAAAACCATAGCAAAGACAGCAAGAGAAGCTGTTTTACATCCATAGTTAACCACAAGTGAAGTCTCAGTGCCTTCCTAACCATTTCTCAACTGCAGGCAGCAGAGAGCAGGAGTACTTTCAAAGTGCACAGTTATACAGATTTAGGCATGTTTCCTGTTCTCATCACAGCTCCTACTTCCTGTCAATGATAAATGCTACAACTGATTACATCTGCTCTGTACCACCACTTTCCCTTCAACTCTCATAACCCAAGCTTCTTGTTAGCAGAGACAACTGCCAAAAAAAATCCCCCCAAAGCCAATTTCTCCTTGTTTTGAGTGTGCTCCCAAGGAAACTGGGTATGCTCTGAGTACATCCATCATTTACCCAGCAAATAAGATTCCTATGAATAAGAAGCTTAAAGCAAGTTGAAATGGGTCTGACCTGGAGCCGTGTGTCCTGTGAACAAGGCTCAGGCCTGCCTCAGTACAGAGGCTTACCAAGGAATAGTTTCAAGTACTTGCTTTCCAGAGCAAAGCCTGTCTAGTTGCAACTGCTGTGAGGCTACTTTATGTCTCAAGTTTCAATTCAATTCCATGGTTCAGTAGGAAACCTACAGCCATTCCCATCTGAGAGCTCATCTGCAGGCATAGCCCATTAGTGTCATTGGCTGGAATGACACTTCAGCCTTCAAAGCACTTGAGCATACCCTGACCTACAGAGGCATTCAACCTCAATTTGTTTTGACCAGGAGGCAGGTCAGAAACCCACTGGTAAGCCAGTACCATTCACTGAAGCTAGCAGGTAGGAGAGAAACCATGAGGAGTTATTTCTCAATGCAGTAGAGTTGTTTCAGTAGCCCGAGCTGTGAAGAAGCCATTGCTTTGAGAGGCCTGTCCAGTCTTGGGTTAAGTCAGTGAAGAAATTGCAATTCAGAGATGGGTCCTTGCAAAGGCAACACTGTCAGGACCCCCACCTCCTGTTCCGAGCAAGGACACACACTGCTTTGAGAGTATGAGAGTGCTTGATAGGAAGCAAATTAGCAACTTGTTTTGCTGGACAGCGAGGAAGCAGCATTTCACAGCTCTGGCCAGGAACAGCTAGATTACCACCAGGTTCGAGAGGCACATCAGCAGCTCTGCATCTCTACCAGCCTGAAAAAGTTTCCACCTTTTCAAGTTTCTCCTCTAACCAGAGTTTGCAAGGGAACAGCTTTTGCTTGTTTAACCTTGTATTCATTTACCAGGGCAGTCTATCAGCAATACGTAAGCTCCATCGCCGTTTCAGACTAACATTCTGCACATTAAATGCCACGTGAATCATGCCTCAAGTTATGACCTCCTGAAATACGATAGGGGTGATTCCCAGAGCAAAACAAGGAAATGAGCCTGTTGACATCCTCAAGTCTTAGTGTGACCTATATTTCACAGATCTTGATTCATTTTGCCATCTGGTTGTGCTATGTGAACACAGAATTAAACAAGCATGTCTGTATGTCCAGCTCATCATGTAGAGCTACTGATCAGAGCAAGTAGTCAAGCAGCTAGGGTTTGTGACCACTTTTAATTACAGAGAACCTGATCATCATCTACAGATGGTCTGAGGTTTGGCTGCAGGATTATATGACTTCATGTCCACCTGAGAAGCTTCCAGATCTTCAGGATGTTTGGGTGGAATTTATGCAGTTCAGATGACCCTAACTGCAGCCATCTCACTAAGGGTCTCGGGCTAAGAACATACACAAGATCAGAATGACCAGCTTAGTATTTCTGCTGACCTTCACAGAAAAACCAAGTAAGAGAAGTGAGCAACTACCAAAGCTGCAGACAGCGAGAACTCTCCATTGCAGAAGGATCGCTTTGGCACTTTTTGCTAATGCCAACATCTTTGATGATTTCTACATTCCTGTCAGAAACAGAACTCCACTCTGCTGAATGCAGAGGTAACAGCCAGCTAAACTACACAGCCTGGATCTGTGCTAGATCAGCCCACACTGATCAGTGATTATCAGTTTGATAGACTTGAGTGCTTCATGCTGTACGAAGCCACTTGTGATGCTCAGGGAGGCTGTTCGTCCCTTCTTCCAGCACAAGATATTGGGCACACCCTGCTCCCAGCTCCCTTCGAGAGCCCTGACATTCGAGCCATGGGTCGGTCAGACCAAAATAAACTACAGCAATACTGTGCAGACAAGCAAAAGCAGCTCAAGTTGCAGCTCGCCATACTAGCTCAAGAGTCAAGACCATGAGAAGGAAGGGTATGATAGGGTACTCTTGTAATCAAGATCAGCAAGTGCTAATTTTCCTACTAGCTTCTTGTAACTAGTGAAACTCAGCAGCTCGTGATGTCACAAGATCCATAAAAAGGTACGTGCTGGCTTGTTTGCCCTACCTGCCTCCTGCTTACTGAAGCACATACAGGAGCTCTGCATCACACAGGCAAAAGCACCAGGTTTTTTTACTGTAAACTCTTGGAACAGTCTCTTGTTTGCTTTGAGATCCAAGACAAGCTCCACTGCCCGATGCTGTCCAACCACCAAGAACTCTAGGTCTATCACTTCTGCAGCTTATGCTCCTCTCAACACCTCACCCATTTCCCAGGATTTGTTGTAGGGGCTTGTACACTCTTGAACATTGAATTCAAGAATCCGAATGCCCTACATGAGGAAAGCACATGCCAGCGCTGCTGCATTCCCAGACTACCCAGGAGCAAGGCAGTTCTCCAGAGCTGTCAGGACACTCAAGAATAGCACAAGAGCTCATTTCAGACAAGCAAGCCCTGAACAAGAACCCCCCCATCTCCACAGGGCAATTACTATCAGCTAGATCCCCACATTAACCCCTGCGTGAGACAACTGTTTCACAAGACTCCCTACCACAGGGAAGCTCCTAGCTTAAGGTGTCAGAAGTTCAGAATCTGGTATTTTTGCCCTGTGTTCACTCAGTAGCAAGGACTGCTCTGAAAGCTGCCGATATTTAGAAACCCAATCCTGAAGAATCCAGTTACCCAAGAGGACTGCTTCTGCTCTCAGCTATGCAAGAAACCATTTAACTGGGGATTTGTTGGCTTAGAATCAAAATACTCAAGACAAAAGCCCCAGTGAAGTATTTATCTTGTTAAATAGCTGACAGCATTACATGAATTTCTTGGCAAAGCAACCCCTGAAGTTACTGAGTGGTTTTGCTTCACCTAACACCGAATGGGCAGCTAGCCACTGCTGGCAGGAAGCTCATGCTACCTTGCTCCCACCCAGAACTGGGAAGTCAGCTTTAGGACCCAGATTCACAAGCAGTGTCCACAAGCAGAACCAGGAGCAAGCGTGGGACCCACCAGAACACCAGACTCCACTAGCCCAGATTAGCACAGTGTGGTGCGTCAACCCAATTTTCCACCCTATTGATACGATTAATAACAAAACTTCAAAAGCCTTGCTGCAGTGGGTCCACACTGCAGAGGAAAGAGTAACAGATCCAGCTGTTGCAGATGAGATGAACCAGGAAACGGGCTTGCAAGTACAGACCTCAGTCCCTCAGCCCCATAAAGTCTGATCAGTTTTAATACTTCATCTTTCTACTGACAAAACGCACTTCCCTCCACAAACAAAGAGCACTTAGTCTCTATCAGTAAGGCTATAACCTGGAGCTTCAGTAACAGCTCTAAATTGGGGAAATAGTCATTGCAGTTGTTGGGAGCTGTGCTACAGCCTCAAAATATAGATTCACAGACCTAAACCAGCCTAGACAGCAGTTTCAGAAGTACTCCTATGGTTTTTACACTGTCAGAAGTTAAAATCACAACATCTCTGTAGAGTCTCATGCCCAAGCCTCCCAAAGACTTGGGCACACTCAGTTTAATTTAGAGGTAAATAGGATTTACACCAGCAAAACGCTAAATTACTTTTTGCTGGTAGCTACAGTCCTGAACAAGTGTAGTAGAATCCATAATGCCAGCTCCCTTTCACTCTTTTAATACACGGATCTGTTTCCTGACATCTGCAGAGCTGTGGCCTCCAAAGCAGCCCCAGCAGCTGGCTGTTTTTCAAAGCAGCTTTTCAAAAACAATTCTATCAGAGATTTCAAGGCCACTACCCTGCAGTTACCACTCAATCCAGCGCAGATGCTATGTGCAGCTGAGCTCACAGGACAGTACGACATGCAGCTATGCCCAGCTGGGCAATCCGGGGCCAAGCCAGCAGAAGAGGCCTTTCCATCACTTCACGATGCGAGCTGAAGCCTGGTCTTATGAAGGACAGTTTCCAAGCACAGTGAAAGGAAGCAATCTTCCTTTGGTCATGTCTAAAGATAGATTAACAAAGCCTTTAAGGCAAGACAAACCCAAGAGGAGAAATCGTGATGAAGGCCAAGTTTCTGCTACTTCTCAGGGCCTCATGCATGAGGCCTGACTGACAGGCTGCTGCTCAGTGCCAAGCACAAGTGGTCAAACTGAAGATCTGATCTGAACAGGCAGTGCTGTACTTGGACACGATCGCCTGAAGTTCAGACCAGCTCAGAACACATTGTTATATACAGAAAGCTACTGCTCAGTTTGAGGCTAAGTCTCATTTGCTAAATGTCACCTGCTTGAACTAGGCAAGTCAGCTCTAAGACTGTTAAGAAACTATGCAGCCAGGAGCACCCATGTATCCTACAAAGCTGATCTGACTTTGGGAAGATGAAGCAGAGATCGCAGTCTACATGACCCAGTCAAGAAGTGCAGTACTTTGGTCAAAGGGAGTTATGAAGCTCCCTCAAGCCTTCTTCTAGCCCATTTAACCCCATACACATCCCCTCAGAAGGGTTTCCTATGTGTGAATGGTTATCCTTTACCAGGTATTCTTGAAAACACCTCATGAGGTAAAAAGACTACTTACACTACCTTGGGGCTACATTTTTTATACTCAGAACTGAACAGGTATCAACAGTTATTACCACATTGGTCACACTGGCAGCACAAGGAAGTTCCATGCCTAATCCAGTGGGGGTTTTAATTCTGCAGAATAGCATGACTAATTGCTTTTAAAACTGCAGTTATTGTCTATTAGATCACCACAGCTGAACAGAGAAACAAGCAGTGAGGGCAGGCTGAGGTGTAGTGCTCCTGCCTGGTCCTCGCACATGAGGAGAGCAACAGGGATAGCACTAGAACTCACGTTCTGACACCAAACCCCCAGTTGCACGGACACAAGCAAACTCACACCAGATCCCAGTGATGGAAGACCCATGAACGCAAGCTTTCAGCACTGCTTCAGTCAAGCTCTAATTAGCTAAGCTATGAAGACAATATACTTGGCAAAGGTTGCTTTAAAAAGAGCTGAATGAGCAGTGGCAGCTTTCTACCAAGTGTTATCAAGGCATGAACTGCAACAAAAGACTTCCGTGGAAGAGTTTTGCATCACCTTCATTTTACTTCTCACTAGCTGTAGGGAGCAAAGCCTCCATATTCCCTGTCCCCACGTTGACTCCTTCTTGGAGGTCTTACCTACTTTTAGTTATCCCTGACACTGCAAGATCTTAGTCCTGTTTCACAGGAGATGAGGCACAGCTAGGCTGGCAGAGTAACTCTGAGTGCAGTCTGGACCAACTACAAACCAAACAAAAGCATCAAGTTTTTAATTCTGCAGGCAAGGTTCTTTTAAATCCTGTTCTTGATATTGTCCGCTGCCCAGCATGCCCTCAAAAGACAGAGCTTAATTTCTTCCACAAGTCCAGCAACATGTGCCTTTAGGGAGCACCTACTATTCTGTGAACAAGAGGGCAAGATCATTAACAATGCAAAGCAGAAAATCGCCATTTTCACTGCAAAAAGAGTCAGTGACCTTCACAATATCTTTTCCAGACTGCACAAAGATCTCTTGCCTTGAGCAGCTCCTTATTTGGAGCTCTACCAAATAAAAGCAAACACAAAAACCAGAGTTTTCTTATCTGTTTATGTAGAACTACTCCAGCAGTTCATTCCTGTGCTCCAGGGGAAGAAAGCATTCATTTTAAGATTTAGATGAAGCTTTATTCTTCCCCAATATTGTCACTTCCAGGAGGGTTCATTGTTTCTGGCTAGCATTTGGGGTGTTTTCATAGTGTTACTCTGAGGACTTAACAGAACTTGCATAAGAGGACTTCAAACTTCATACCCCAAGGGAAGAAAACAGCTGACTCAACAGTTTCTACATTCTACCCTCTTTCAAGTATGCTGACTGACATACTTTGGGCTACACCCACTTCATTAGAAGCGTTCCCATTTCGTTTCCTGTGTCTGAAAGCACTTGGCATTCTTTCCCCCTCTCTTTTCAGGGAGATGCCATGACCACCTATCCGCTAAACATACAGGGGTTTAAGAAGTTAGGATCAAGAGCTGATGACTAGCAGGGCCTAGAGCAGTTCTAGAGCTGTCCCCTCTATAGATGCAGAAGAGCTTTGCCATGAAGGAAGTAATTCCACTTCTCATCACAACAGTTAAGTCTGGCCAAGCACACAAAGTATGAATACATTAGACAGCTTTGTTTCAGACACTGCCCAATCCATTCTTGGTTTCACTAGTAAAGCAAAGGGACCTAAACTCAACTCTGTTCATAGTAAAACTAGACAGATGTTTTATTTTACTACATTGATATCCACACATCAAGTTCGCCTTCCCCTTACTGCTCTCTAGTAACTTAAATCCTCCTTCAGGAGTCCCATTTCATCTTGCCTGTGTTGCTCACTCACCTGAAGGGGTATCAGCACCTGCTCAAACAGCCTCAAGGGACCTACACTGCCTGGCACTATCTTAAAACAAATGTAGGCTAAATTAGCCTATAGTATCTTCGGGAGAAGGATTGCCTCTAGAGGCAGATTTTTGCTATGAAAGCAGTTGACTGGGCATACTGCTGAGACTCAAGAGAAGTCTGAGGTTCAGTAACTGAGTCTCAGTGATGAAATCTAAGCACTCTTTTTCTTAACCTTACAGGTCCATATCAACTTGTACTTTACCTGCTCGCCTTACTCCAAGAATGCTTTAAGACCAACATTGTCTTGTAGCTGCCTACACACGCTATTCTGAAGTCTTCACCCTTTTTAGTGACAGTTCTTTCACCTTATCATCCAGTTAAGCTGGAAAAAAGGTAAGAGACTCTCAGAGTCAAGGCAGTAGTGAATATTAACGGGATATTCCAAGCAAGTTCACTCAAACAGGAAGGCATGCCAGGCCAATACAAATCAGAGGTATCTTTTTTTTTGGCCCCAACCAAGCTTCAGAGTCCTGCCTTCAGAGTAGGCTCAGGAGTCCTAACTTAGTGCAAAGCGGAATTGATGTCATGCTATAAGCAGGGCAGCTCAAATATGTGTTGACCCACCTCACAAAAAGCTAAGAATAGTAGATGCAAGTTGTTCCACATAAGACTTAAAATAGTACCTCGGCATAGTCTCTTCCCTCCTATTTCCTTACGTGCTTGGAAACAGTCAAGGCCAGAACTCCAACAGCCACGTACAAAAGCAACAAGCTAAAGGTCAGCTGAGATCGGGTCAACGCTGTATTTGGTCTCGCTGGCAGTTCACAGCGAGAATCACAGAGAGCAACTGTGACTGTCACAGCTCCTCACGGCTCCCACCCAGCCCCAGAAGCTTTAGCAGCACCTTGAGCATTACCAGGAATAATGTTTGAGCACCCTTCACAGGCTTTAGCACTACAGACCTGTTGCTCACACTTATATCTGCCTTTGCAGGATCACGTACCAACTACGCTCCTGGCTTACGTGGAGTGGTCTCTCCCAAAGATCCAAGGGCAGCCTTGCCTCTGAGCACATCTGGGTCTCCTTCCAGACAAGCTACAAAACTTTCTTGCAATTCAGTTCTTCAAGAGCCTGCAGCATGATATATTTTGCTTCACAAATGCCCCTTGAAGGGGGCACAGGAGCTGTGCTTGTCACCAGCAGCAACACAGAATAGTCTCCATTTCGCTAGAACCTATTTTCAGCGGATAAAGTCACGTCCTTCATTTAGGCAGATCTCTCTACTCACGGACCTGGCCAGGCTTTCAGACTTCTAGAGTTTCTGTTCCCACCTCAGCAGCTGACTAGCGACAACAAAATATTATACCACTTCTATCCTCACGGGCGCCACGCCTTCCCCAAAATCCATTTAGCTTTCACACAGTCATCGCTACAAGAGACAAAGGAGCCGGGGAACAGCGCCCGGGCAGACCCACACAGACAGCGGGCGCCCGGAGCCGCCGCCGAGCGGGCCCTTCCCGCTGCCGGCGGGCAGCGGCCCGAGGAGCGCCGACCCGCTCCGACCGGCGCAGCTCCCGCCCCCGGTTGCTACGGGCTCCGCGCCGGGGGGACACCCGGCGGGGCCGGAGGGTTATTTCGCGGCCCCGGGGCC
>VZTV01001477.1:62256-73224 GCA_013400875.1 Anhinga rufa | reverse complement strand
GGGCGGGCGGTAGGGGCAGGCAGGGGGCTGTGGGGCGCCCAGGCGGCCCTGGAGCAGCTCCATCATGCGCTGCAGCTCCCGGCTGAGGTGGGCGACCTCCTGGTTGAGGTGGTTGATCTGGAAGGGAAGGGAGAGCGGTGAGCCGCAGCGGACACCCCCGCCCGAGCACCCCTGGTGCCTTTGGGGACCCACTCCCAGCCCCGGCCCCCGCCACACCTCCTGGTTGAGTCTCCTGATGTTCTGCTTTATCTCCTCTGCCTCCATGGCCAGGGCTGGGCCGCCTGCGTCAGTCCCTGCTGGGGAGGACGTGGCCGGTGGCAGAGGGCTCCCCGAGCCCCCCAGCCCCGCAGCCAGCACCCCCGGCCTTGCCCAGCAGCTGCTGGAGGTACCTGACGTGGGGGAGTCCCTCGCTGCGCTCTGCAGTGGCGTGTCCACGTTGAAGCAGAAGGTTTGTGGCTCTGATGTCCCCCCATTGTCTTCAATTCCATCCACAACTCTAGGGCAGGTAGGGGGTCAAGGCTGGCCATCGTCACCCCCTCACCCCTCCGCCACCATTCCCAGTGGGGTCCTGGGGGCCCTACAGCCCAGCCAGCACAAACACGCGGCAGCGGGACAAGGCACTGGCATGTCCCAGCCTTACCTGGGGCTGAGGTCTGGGGGGCCGTAGGCATGCAGGGAGGGGATGAGGAGCTTGGCCGGCCTCCTGCCCGCGCTGCCCTCCTGCTCCAGGAGCCGGGCGTCCCTCTGGCACTGCGGAGAGGGGCTGCGGCCCCCGCTGCAGCGGGCTGGGGAGCGGCAGTTGCGCCGCAGGGCTGAGATCTGGCATAGCTCATCACCCAGGAGGCTGCTCAGGGAGCCACGGTGTGCTGGGCTGCTCAGCTGGGGCAGCAGCCGCTTACGACGGGTGATGGTGGCTGGTGAGTGCTGAAAGACCTCGTCGGGCTCCTCCTCGTCCTCCAGGATGGAGGGAAGGGGCTTCTCTGGGGCAGCACCACTCTCCGGACGAGGCTGCGGGTGGGTGTGGGGAGGTCAGGGCTGGTCCCCGTGCAGGTGCCAAAGCCAGGCATGGCCACCCCTGCCCCGTCCTCCCCCCCACCCGCCCCTGGTGCGGCACAAACCTGTGGTGCCTGTGACAGCCGCGGGGACCGGGAGTAGCGGCAGAGCCCCTGTGGGGAGAGCAGACGGCACCAGCTCAGCGGCATGCATGGCTCCACAGGGACTGGCCACAGGCACAGTGCTGGGCATGTGCCCATCCGCTCCCTGCCTCAGCACGTAGCCCTCCAGGCCTCTCAGTGCCCCCCTGGACAGCCAAGCCACCTCCAGCACCGTGCATCAGCCCCGTCCCCGTCAGCCCCAGCACTGGCCTCCACAGCCGCTTGCCCACACTCCTTCCTCTCCTGCTGTCGTGACACCAATGACCTGCCCAACCTCGGCCTGTGCATCCTGAGCCCAAACTGCAGCTGTGCCCCAGTTCCCAACCCCGGCTCAGCCATCAGAGCATCGGCTCCCCTGGGCACCTGCTGCTGGCCATGGGAGGGTGCACGGGGCTTCTGCAGGACCTGGCAAGCTCCATTTGCATTTATCCATCCTTGGTTATTTATAGCTCTCCTGGGTGATGGACATGTTGGGTTTTGTAGGGCTATTTGGGATCTAGAAAGTGACTTCTTGCCCCACCTCTACAGGGCCTGGGGGCGGCGGGTACCAGGCAGGGGCGGGGGGCGGGGAGATGCTCTGGAGGAGCCCCCAGCCACTTTGTGCCAGCACAGAACCAGCAGCAGAACCGGGGGAGGAAAAGCACTGCAGAGCTATTTCTGCAGCAGAACATCCCCCCAGCTGCTGGAGTCGGCAGCGTGACTAAACCTGGCAGCCCCCAGCACTGCCTCCTGCGCACCGGGGGGGCCATGCCCCGGCTGGCTGTCCCGTGGTGCTCCCCAGTCCCCTCCATCCCCCATTTCCAAGCCCTCCATCCCCTTCAGCCTCCTGCATTGCAAAAGCTCTTGCTCCCAATTCCCTGGGTTGCCGAGAGGAGCCGGGACAGGACATACCTGGATGGCCAGGGTGGCACAGCCGCAGCCCCCGCCCTGGCCTCAGAGCCTGGGGACCATGAGCAGGGAACAGACAAAACCCCCTCCTGTGGCCGTGCAGAGCCCCAGCCCTGCTCTGGTCTCTGGGGCCCTGAGGATGGGAAGGGGCCTGCAAGGGAGGACACGCACCCACCTCCATCTCGCTGCCCTCCCGCAGGTTGAAGGTCAGGTCCTGGTGGATGTCCGCCATGAACTTGCTGGCGTACTCGGGGTAGAGCTGCAGCACCTCGCAGAGTCCCCGCAGCCCAATGTGCTGCAGGTCACAGTAGGTCAGCGCCTTCACATCCGCGTTGGTCTTGATCACTTGGTCCGTGCTGCACAGGTCGGCTCCGATCAAATCCCCTTTGCCTGCAGGAGGGGACCGGGGAGGGCTAGCGGTGCCAGCCCCGAGCCCCCTGCCCAGCGGGGCAGCAGAAGGGGCTGGGGAAGAGCCCATGCCGCCTGCCCTCACCCAGGATGGCCAGGACCACGTTGTCCTTCAGCACCTCGAGGGAGCCAGAGCAGACGAAGTAGTTGGCCTGCAGCGCATCGCCCTGGCGCAGCAGGTACTCCCCCGGGGCACAGAACGAGGTCTTGATGTGCAGTGAGAGGGAGCGGAGGCAGCCCCGGCTGGCCGTCTCAAAGACGGACAGCTGCAGGATGTCCTTGTTGAGGTGCATGGCCACGTCCGCACGCAGCTCATCGGGGAAGTCGTGCAGCAGCTGGGGAGAGTGGGGCCATGGTGCTGGGGTGCTGGTGGCGGGGAGCAGCCTTCCCCACAGCCTGCCAGCCCCAGGGGACAGATCCCCCGCTGGAGGAGAGCATCTCGCCACTCAGCTGCCCTGGCTGCCTCAGCAGAGCCTGGCAGTCCCGGCTGGCGAACGCAGGACAGCTCTGGCGGCGGTGATGGGCCGCCCTGTCCCGCTCCCCATGCTGGCAGGAATCTGCCCCAGTCCTGGCACCCAGCTCTCCTCCCTCCCGCAACAGAGCACGGACAGGCACACACCTGCACACGCACGCACACACACATACTTGCACACTCATAGCTGGCCCTGCCAGCCCCATCACCCCCACGCTGGGTGCGGGACAGGGGGCTGGAGGGAGGCTGGCCCAGCCTGGCCAAAACCTCCTACCTCGTTAGCATCGATGCCATTGTTCACCGACCAGGTGGTCTGGAAGTACTCCAGCAGCCTCTGCTTGAGCTGCTGGGGCAGGCGGTGGACGCGGATGAAGTCCTTGAGGTCTTTCATGCGGGTGTGGTAGAGCGAGCGGCGGGAGTACATGCGCTGGATGATGGCTGTGACGTTGCCAAAGACGACGGCGTGCATCAGCGCTGGAGGCCAGGAGGGCAACATCAGGCCTGCCGAGGGGCCGGTGGGGTGGAGGGCTGCGGCATACGGGGCCCCGGGCAGGTCTGGGCTCTGCCCCCACCAGCAATGTGGGGCCAAGGGGTGCAGCACGGGGGGCTTCTCCCCTAACTCCAGCCCCAGCGCTGTCCCACAGGGCACACGTGTTCATCACCTCTACCCAGTGCCTCGTCCTGCCCGGGTATCTGCCATGGCCACTGCTCCAGCAGCCAGAGATGAAGCCCCCCAAGCCCTGCCCCGCTCCCCGCCTCACCCCCGATGAGCATGGTGCAGATGGAGAAGATCTTCTCGGCGTCGGTGTTGGCACAGACGTTGCCGAAGCCCACGCTGGTCAGGCTGCTGAGGGTGAAGTAGAGGGAGGCGATGTAGGCGCTGCGGATGGAGGGGCCCCCCACCGAGTTGTTGATGTAGGGAGCCTCCAGCCTCTTGCCCAGTTCGTGCAGCCAGCCTGCCAAGCACAGCCAGGGGTTAGCGCTCGCCGAGGGGTCTGGGGCTCAGCACAGCTCCCGTCCCTGCCCCAGCCTTGCTTTGTCCCACGGGACTGCTCTCTGCCTGCTCCCTCCTGCCAGCGGCACGCAGCAGAATGCAGTGGCACGGGGCGAGCCAGGCGTCCTGAGCATGCCCCCACCCCGCGCAGCCCGTGCAGGCAGGCAGCCCCGCTCACCGATGTCCCAGGTCTGGGGGTCGTTGCTCTCCATCTCCTTGCGGCCGATGACATACCAGATGCATGCCATCCAGTGGGCCAGCAGCGCGAACATGGACATGAGCAGGGTGAGCACCATGGCGCTGTACTGCGAGTAGCGGTCCAGCTTCTGCAGCAGCCGCAGCAGCCGCAGCAGCCGCACCGTCTTCAGCAGGTGAACCAGCGAGGTCTGGGGAGCGGGGCAGGTGGGTGAACACAGCGGAGCTGCAGGCAGGGGCGGGAAGGGACCCCCCTGCCTCCCCCTGGGGCAGGGATCCTTCACCAACCCCAACAGTGCCAGGAGTGTCGTGGGCTATGGGGCCAGCTGGGAAGAGCTCATCCCCAAGCAGCCATCCGCCAGCACCCAGCAGGTAGCCGGGGTCACAGCTTGTCAGGGCACCGAATCACCCTGGGAGATTTGGGGTGCTGGAGAGAGGGGAGGGGGGTGACTGGCGGGAGGAGGAAGCAGGTGGCAGAGGCTTTGCTATCAGGGGCTGCGTTTGGCGAAGCTGTGCTGACAGATAGCTGATCTAATCTATTTGTGAGGCGCTGTGCCTTGCCTGCAGAGATCCTGGGCAAAGAGAGCCAGAGATGCCCTGGCTTAGGCAGGTGGGTTTGGACGCGCAGCAACGCCGAGCGCCCCAGGGCCTCCTGCCTCGCACAAAGCCCCTGTCTTGTCCTTCACCTCCTGCCAGCACTGCACCGGGCACCTCACAGGAGTCCAGGGCCGTGGGCCGGGCAGGGGCACCGGGCCCGGGCTGTGCCAGCGCAGACAGTGGGGTCAGACCCCACCGAGGCAGGTCAGGATGGACCCACTCTCTGGGTGGCCCAGCTCCGCTCCCCATTGCCCAGAGGTTCCCTTCCAGGGCTGCCCATCCTGGCAGCCACAGCCCTGAGACCTCAGTCCCTTGGCAGCACTTTGCAGGAACGCGCTGCTTGTGCCCTCGCACTGCGGTGTCCCCTGCGAGAGCACTGCTGCCCATGAGCCCCACCTCACCCAGCCCCAGCAGAGGCAGCAGCAGTGACGGCCCCTGCCACAGCCACAGCGGCTTTTCTGCCGGGCAGCACCGCCGGGGTTGCCCTTGTCCTCCCCGCACGCTGCTCTGCCTCCAATAAGCGTAATTACAGCCTGTGCACTCGCCTCCCTCCTCCACTCGCTGCCTCAATTAGCAGAGGATGGGAAGGGGCTGGTGCCAGCAGTGCTCTTGCGCAGCCCTTCGTGCCTGCTGCGCTGCGGGGTCCCTCGGGAGCCTGGGGAGGCTCAGGTTGGGACCTCCCTTCATCACCAGCATGTGCCCTGTGTGCCCGCACACATGGTCGCCCCCGTGCCAGAGCAGGCAATGTGCAAGTGCCCCTCGCTGTGATGGTGTGTGCATGCTGGGTGTTGGCACTCGGACGTGGAACTGCTCCGCAGCCTGGGCAGAGAACAGGCGTATCGGGTGCTGGGTGCTGAGTGCTGAGTGCAGGGCGGGTGCCTGCCTGCAGCTCCTGGAGTGATGCCTTGGCAGTTACTGTCATTTGTGGCAGCCTCTGGTTAAATTAAGATGCGTGGGAGGCTTCCCGCTATAGCTGCCATCGCTGCTTCCCCTCGCTGCCCGCGCCGCTCCCAGACAGGCGTGCGAGGAGTGGATCCCTGCAAAAGGGGCCACCTCCCCTCCGCTGCCCCCCACCCGCAGTGCGAGGGGCACTCACCACGGTCACGTTGAAGACATAGAGCAGATCGAAGGGCAGAGCAGCAATCAGATCCACGAAGAACCAGGTGGCCACATAATGGATGCAGATGGAGCGGGAGTCGTACACCACCTGGCCCGACTGGCTCACGTACGTTGTCCGGAAATTCAGGACGATGTCTGCCCCAGGGAGAGCAGGACCAGTCCTCACCGCCCCTGCTGGGGCTGGGGGAGCTGGGCTGGGGTCCACAGCTACCCCAGTCCCACTCCCGGGGTGCTCAGCACCAGCAGCGGGGGCAAAGCAATGCCAGTTCCCCTCTCCATCACCCCTCAGGTCCGCTCCTCTGGCCGCATCCCTGCCCTGCCCAGCCATGTCCCCCATCCCACGCGGGTGCTCAGCCCCAGGCATGGACCTACCCAGGATGAAGAGCATCTCCACAGCGATGTCGCTGACGATGGTGCTTCGGGCAGCTGAGAGGCTGTCCTCTGTGCCCGTGAAGCAGACGTTGTAGGGAACAGTGATGGCCACATAGAAGGTGGCCAGCAGGATCAGCCAGTCCCAGAGGGCCTTGAAGATGCTGTAGTGGAGCAGGATGAAGCGGGACTTCTGCACCGAGGCCACTTTGTACTCGGGGATGGATGGCTTGTTCTCAAACACGTTCTGGGGGAGCAAGCGGCAGGGTGGCACAGGGGCCGCCCCATATGAGGGTGTGCAGGCCACCCCAGCCCCGCCTCCTCCTGAGTCCCACCAGCCTGGGGTGATGGATACTCATTTCCAGCAGGGCACATGGGCTGCGCTGAGGTCACCCTCAGAGACGGGCACAGAATGCCCGGTTACAGCACATAAATTAACGCTATCCTAATGCTATTGACAGTAATCCACTGGCACTGCCAGCTGCTGCCCAGAATTGTCACAGGTGCCAATTCGTGTGCCGGGGCAGAGCCACCCCCACCCTCTGCAGGGATACGGTGCTGCTGGAGGGCAGCGAGAGCCCAGCCTGGGCAAGGGGAGAGCTGGACCCATCCCCCCGAGTCCCCATGATTCAAGACTGGCATACTGAAAGCCTTTGCCTGCTTGCCAGCTCTGGGCCCACGGCCGCTCTCGGCTGGCAACAGACTCCCCGCTCTGGCTCTGTGTCTGCAGGTGGTGCCTGTCACTGCGGCCATGCCCGGGGACCCTGCACTGGGGCACTGCAGCCACATGCATGGGCTGGCACAGACGACACCAGTCCCTGCTCCTGCTGGAAGCCCTGCTGCTCGCCCGCCCGCGGCTGCCGCAGCCTGGTAACGGCACTCCCCGGGGCCGGCACGGCTGTGCCGCGAGCAAGCAGCTGGGTTTTCCCCAGCTAACGTGTGAGGAGAGACACAGCCCTGCCAGAGCTGCCAGAAGATCTGCTCTCCCCACGGCAAGCTCCAGGCACCTGCTGGGCTCTCTGCTGCTGCCAACAAACCACATTTGCAGCCTGGACCACGGTGCGGTTGCTGGGGATGGAGGGCATTTTGGTGCCTGGGGAGGCCAGTGAGGTGCACGCATGGGAACAGCATCCCAGCAAACCCGGGCTCTGCTGCGGGGCTGGTCCCAGGAGAGCTGCAGCACCGCCAGCCTGCTCACAGCCCCAGCCTGGGAGGCACCAGGCAAAGCTGAGGACTCCCCAAGGTCCTTACACGGTTGATTTTCATCTCGCTACGGTCCCTCCGGGCAAACTGGCTCCTGAGCCGGTGCAGCACCGTCCGGCCCTGCCTCCGTGCTGCCCGCAGGTGTGAGCTCCCAGGCTTCTTGCTCCTCTGCTTCTCTGCAGCAGACAAGATACGGTGGGTTAGTGGGAGTGCTGTGCCGCTGCTGGTGCAACAGAGTGGGGCCTGCTTCAGGGACCCCTCCTTGCACGGGTGCACAAAGGTGGGCAGGACCCAGCAGGGAACTGGGAGCCCCTTTGCCATGCGCCCACTGCGCACACTGCTCCCCAAATCCTGTCCCCATCCCACAGCCATGGCTCACCCTCGTTCTTGTCACCTGGATGGCTCCTGCCCCGGCTCTCTGTGATGTCCTTGAAGGAGAAGAGGAAGAGCACCACCTCCCCCTTCTCGTTCTTGATGGGCATGATGTCCAGCAGGCACCAGAACGCGGCTCCTGCATGGGGCAGAGGGGCGGTCAAGGCAGGACAGTCCCCCCCTGCTTGGCGGCTTCACCCCAGGGTCGGCACAGGGCCAAGCCCCAGCTGGAGCCACAGGCAGGGCCCCAGCCCCACGTGCCACTCACCACCCTTCTTGTAGAAGCAGACCTCGGTCTGGTACTCCTGCCTGCCGTCCAGCACCTTCTCGATGCGCTGCAGGACTGGCTCACTGGTCTCGGCCCCGTAGAGGAAGCGGCAGCTACAGTTCTTCTGCATGACCTCGGTGCGGGCAAAGCCAGTGAGGTCGCAGAAGCCGTCGGAGCAGTAGACGATGGGGAAGCCACGCCGGACCTGCGCGTTGGCCAGGATGAAATTGCTGTCTGAAAGGAGATGCAGCCACGCCTGAGGGCTTGGGGCCACCCTAGGGGGCTCGAAGGGGAGCGCAGCTCTCCCAGCCCCGCTCAGGCCCCTCTGGGAAGAGGAGGCAGGTCTCTGTCTGGCTGCTGGCTGCCCCCAGCAGCTTTCAGAGCTTGCTCATCCCCTGCCTTGCCATGCCTGAGTCCCCGTCCCGGGCACAGTCCATGGCCAGCCCAGCCCGACACACTGGAAGGGGAAGGAGCCCAGATCCAGCTTCCAGCTCCCATCGCCAGAGACACGATCCCGAGCAAGGCGATTCATGCCTCCCCCTCACCATCTGCTGCTCCCACCTCCCGCCGGGGCTCAGGCAGCTTAGCCAGAGCAGCAGCAAACCCAGACGGGTGCTGCCAGCCCAGAGGCACCCAGCCGCAGTGGTGGGACCTCCAGCCCCAGGCATGGCACTGCAGCACCATGGCAGCACCCGTCCGGAGGGCAGGGGAAAAGCCATGAGCCTGGGGTGAGTTGAGGGCCCATGCCAAGCCAGCACAAGCTGGAGGTGAAGGGGAAATGCAGCATCCTTGGTCTGTCACAGCACCACGAGCCTCCCCAGCATCACCCCTGCGCCGGCAGGGAGACGGCACCAGGCAGAGTAAAGCCCTTGCCAGCCCCGTGCCCTGCCCAGCCGTGGAGCAGCTGCTTTCGCCCCCCAGCCCCCCAGCCACAGGCCAGGCAGGGGTTCTGCCCCCAGGGGCACAGCAGCTCCTTGCTGCAGGCTCTGCGCCAGCGGGACAGACGGCCTCATGCTAAAAGAGTGCCAAGGAAGCGGGATGCACAGTCAGCGTGGGCTGTGTTTGCACCCAGCGAGGGCAGACCAGGGTGTCCCCGGCCCTGACACGGTCTCTAGCCCTCAGGTCCCCAGCCCAGCACCCTGCACAGCCCAGGCACCAGAAGCAGGTGAGACGTGGTCTCCCCCTCTCACAGCAAAGGAGGGGAGCCCGCAGCAGATTGCAGCACCCGCGCACTAACAGCAGAGCCATGCCAGGACAGTGCAGGCAGGGCAAGGGCAGAGGAGGTTGCGGGAAGGAGGCGACGGCAGCCACAGGCAGCCCTGGTGCGATGGGGGTGCAGTGGGGCCACCACAGCACAGCTCAGCCCCGGATTAGCTTGGAGAAGCAAAAATAGCTTGAAGCTGTGACTAAGGCCAGATTTTGGCTCTAGGGAGCCAGGATTATGGTGTTGTCCAGGATGTGTTATTAGAAAAGAAAAAAAAAGGCTTGCATTTAGGAGCAGCTCTGCCAAGAAGGGTGAAGCAGCTCTGGGGGACTTGGCAGCCCCCTGCCGCGGTGGCCGGCTTGCCTGGACAGGCACCCTCAGGCCCAGCAAGCAGTGGCTGCCTGGGAGAGGGAGGGTTAACTCACACGGCATATCACTGTGGCTAAAGCCCCTCTCCATGGCAGATAAAGCCGATAAGATCACATCAAACCCACAAAGCCGGACACTCTTTAAAAGTGCCTGGAAGGTGGGTTGGTGCAGCTGCAGGCAGGATGCTGCCAGGGTGCTGTGGGGCAAATTCCCCCTGCTGGGAGCCTCCTCCTTGGAGAGCCAGATCCAGGCCTGGGGAGCCCAGGGCCAGCAGAGCTGGGGACACCAGTCCCTGCTGCCCCTGGGGGCTTTGCTAATATCACAGCAGGGCTACTCCCCCCAGCTCAGCAGAGGAGCAGGGGCACATGGACCCCAGTGCCACGCTTGGCCTGTGGAGGGATGGTTGTAGGATCACCCGTGCGAGGCATGTGCGGCTCTGCCCTTGCACCTCTGGGCACAGCTCGGCCTGAGCTGGGGCAGGCTCAGAGGGCTGGCTGCCTCGTTACGCATTGCAGTCTCAAAGGTAACATCCCAAATGAGAGCTCCTATGGGCAACTGACACCCTGTGTCATCTGGGATGCTCCACATCGTGCCAGGCCAGGAGCTGGCCCAGCATCGCAGCCAACGCATATCCCAGGGGTGCTCCTGGTGCCCCAACGGTGCCATGGAAGGTGGCTGAAGGCTCCCAGTGCTGCCTTCATGCCCATCCCTCCCAGCAAGGTGAGAGACATCCAGCCCTGAAGGCAGGTGGCCTGGGAGGCCCCAGCTCCAGGTGATTCTGGGGCAGCCTGGGGTCAGCCCTGACCACGACCTGTCGCCGGGTGGCTGCATGGTGCAGGTGGTGCTCTGGTGCATCCCTCCCCGAGATGCCAAGGCCTTAATCCACCCTGGCCTCAGCACACAGACACGGACGTGGAGGGGAGCCCAGCTCCCGGAGGCATGCCAGACCTCCAGGCATGGGAAGCGGCCCCAAGTCAGACCGTGCTGGGACAGCACGGGCCCTGCTCCCCGCCCCTGCCAAAACACACCGGTACCGGTATCCGCCTTTCCAGGGACGCGACCCCGAGCAAGCGGGCGCGTTGCTAACGGGGGCCTTAGGGTGGGGTGCCCCAAGCAGCACTGGGGCTTCCCGAGGGCCCCGCGGTGTCCGCCGCAGCAGCACCGTGTGCCGTGGAGGTGACAGGCACAGGCTGCGCCCCACGGCCACCCCCTGGCTGCGGGGGCTCCTCAGGGCAGCACCCCGACCCCCGGCGCACGTCCTCCCCCGGCACCGGCCACCGCTCGGGCACGGGACGGGGCTAAGCCGGGCCCGCGGGGGCGCCGGGGCGGCCGGGGCGGGATGAGCCCGGCCGTGCC
>VZTV01001477.1:46981-60252 GCA_013400875.1 Anhinga rufa | reverse complement strand
CATGCCTGCCCTGCTCCGGCACAGGGCAGCCCCTGCAAACACCCCCCCCTTGCTGCCGGGTGCCACCGGACGAGCAGCGAGAGCACCCACACTCGATGCTGCAGGCACCACGCACCCAGCTCCCTCCCAAGGAGGCCACATGGGGCTGAGCCCCCTGACTCGGCTGCTGGCCCTGGTCAGGGAGCCCTGGGAAGGAGCCACATGCTCAGGGCTTCCTGAGGAACTGGCCAGGCCCTCCTGCACCCCCAGAGCCCCGGCCCCACAGCCCAACCTCCCCCCCATCGCTGCCCTCCCAGCCCACAGGCTGCGGGGCCCCGGCCCCACCTTGGCATTGGGCACCTCCATCCTTTCTGGGGTCTTCAGGCAGCCGAGCGGCGCTGGGGCATGTCCCACCAGGCAGCCAAGAGCACAGCACCCTGTGCCACCCGCTGCAGCCACCGCTTTATAGGGCCTGGCACAATAGTGCTGCCAAAAATACCGTCGGGGCCAGGCGGAGCAGCTGGTCTCTGGGAGACGCGGGCGCGCTGTGGCCGGTAGCTCGGAGACCGGCCAGGCCTTTCCCCTCATTTGCAGCTCCTCATTGTGCGGGTGCTGGTGGGCCAGGCGCAGTGGCCGGGGTGCGTGGCACTAATGAGGCCATAATTGCCCATGGGCTCTGCGGCTGGGCCAGCACAAAGGGGATGAAGGTCAGTGCTGGGGAGGCGCTGGCCTGCTCCGCCAGCAGCAGCGTGCGGGTCTGCTCCTTGTGGCCCCATTAGGCTAATTACCTCCCCGAACAAAGGGGTGCTGGGCAGCGCGCGACTCCTTGACGTGGGGAGCCATCACCCTGCGCTTGGCTGGTGCCAGGGGAAGGATGGTGCCGCCTTCCATCCCCTTTGGTGACCCCATCTCACCTTGGCCCCACACACAAAGGGAGCAGCAGGGCACCAGGGTAGGTCTCACACTCTTTATAACGCTCCGCAGCCCCGGTCCGACCCTGGACCGCCCCTCACCCATTGTGTGCACCAGGACCCGCTTGCCCTGGGTGACAAGCCCCAATGTTTCCCTGATGCTAGAAGCCAGATCTGCTGCCCAGGCTGGTCTGCAGCAGCCCACTGCACCCCAGAGCCTCGTGGCCCCTCTGCACAGGGGGGCCCCAGGGTCACCACGGAGGAGAAGGGACCCGCTGACCTGCAGAGAGGGGACGGGGACCTGCCAGGACTCTTCCCACCAGGCAGGTTTTCTCCAGAGCTGGCAAAGGCAAAACCCGCAGCCTCAGATGGGGGCAGGAGCCCAGATCCAGGGCTGCTTTTATAAGAGGAGTCTGGCACAGCGGGCTGGGTGTACGGCACACAGGCACCGGGGTGCCAGCATCCCCGCCAGCCCCACAGCAGGGCGCTTGCTCCAGAAGTGGATGGGGGAGATGGATGAGGCCCCAGGAGCTCGGGGAGGGGGGCAAGTGGGAGCAGGGACACCCCTCCCCAACCTCCCCGCTGGGCCCTGCTGCAGCCCCTTGGCACGGCAGAGTGCAGGCACCCAGCCCCGCACATGTCCCTCCATGCACGCTGAGCCTGTGGGCAGGCAGCTGCCCATCCATGGGCAGGCTGGGGCTCCCTGGCCCCAGCCCATGTGGCCAGGGGGGTGCTCAGTCCAGGCCCCCAAGCTCCAGGCCAGGGTCAGCAGGACGCCATGTCGCCACCTCCTTCTGTCTCAGGAATGGGCTCCAGTGGGGCACGCATCCGGGAGGGCTCTGGTGAGGCTGAGCCGTTCCTGCCAATGCCACAGGACTGTCCCGCGTTGTGGATCTGCCAGAGGTTGTCCAGCGCCTCTGCCTTGGCGTGCTTGAGGAGGTCAGCCTGGCCCTGCACAGGGAGAGGGCGTCAGGGGCCGACCCGGGGCTGCGCCACTCGGGCTGCCCGGACCCCTGTGTGGAGCACGGGCTGCCCGGCCGGCCACCGCCCACAGGGGTCTCGCTGGGCGCAGGCCCTGCCTGACCCGGCCCATGCCATCCCCAGCGCTCCCAGAGCATCCCTGGGTGCAGGTCGGCGGGGCGGGGGTGGCAGGGTGGGGCGGGGAGGGGGCCGCGCAGCCCTCGCCCCTCACCTTCAGGACGGTGATGTTCCAGGCGAAGCTCTCCAGCGCCTTCTGCAGCTTGCGGCCCCGCAGCCCCTCCTTGGCCTCAATGCGGTGCAGCTCCTTGTGGAAGTCCATGCCTGCGCAGACGGGAGCATCGCTCAGCAGGCGCGGAGCCGCATGCACAGGGATGGCCACCGCCCGCCGTGGACAGGGACCGAGCCAGAGGGACGCCCTTCACCCGGCACGGGGGTGAAGGCTGGGTGGGCTCCCCACTGCCCCAGCAGCCACTAGCCCCCTCCGTGCCAGGAGCAATGGCCGATGGAGCCCCCACCACCCCGGCACCATGCTCGGCCCCAGCCCTTGGTGGTTTCGGGACCTGGACGCCGTGGGGTTCAGAAGGGCAGCGACGACCCCCAGCAGAGGCACGGATCTTGCACACTGCAGCCCACCCGGGGGACTCTGAGCGGGGCTGCTGGACCCCCCCACTGGAGTGCGGGCCCCCGCGCTGTGCACCGCGTGACGTCCTCGTGAGCGGGTGCTATATTTACCCCTCCTGACGCAGCACCGGCTCCAGGCCCACATGAGGGCTCCCACGCAAGCCTGCTCTCCCACGTGCTGTCAATCAGCACACCCCCAGCCCCGCACCCCCACCCACAGCCAGCACCTCCCTGGACCCCGCAGCACCCACCAGCCGGGCACGGGCCGGACTGGCACTGCAGGGGCTTGTCTGCAGCACAGCCGGGGCGCAAGCAGGGACAGGCAGCACCCCAGGCCTGGGGGTGGGGGTTGCAGCCCCCAAACCACTGCCTGCTGCCGCCTCGAGGGGCCAGGCAGAGGCAGCAGCAGCAGCAGCCATGCACCCTCTGCCCCACAACACCCCCCAGCCAGCACAGCAGCGGGGCTCCCTCAGCCCGAGCGGCACAGGAGGGTGCAGAGCCCACCCGTGCCCTGCACCCCAGCCCGCACACACACACACACACACACACCCCGCTGCTCCCCCCGGCGCTGGCAGCGCTGGCAGAGCCGAAAGCCAAGAGCTCGGGGAGATTTCCGGGCTGCCGTGCAGGCAGGGAACAAACAAGGCTGCTGGCAGCAAGGCTGGTACCGGCTGGGGGTGGCAGAGTAGGGCCCCCTCCTTCTCCCCAGCCCCTCCAGCTCCTGGCGGCTCTCCCAGCCCTGTGGGGAGCCCACATGAGCCCCCAGGCTGGCATCCACCGTGCACCCAGGGGTGGCTGTGGCTATCCCTGCGGGGCCCCAGCCCGCAGAGGGGCCACACAGCTGTCGGTGCCAGGAGTGAGGCCGGGGGTCTGCAGGACGGGGGGGCAGGACTGGGGCAGGCACCTGCCTGTGTGGGTTCAGCCATGTGTCTTGGAAGTCGTAACATTCAGTTGCCACTTCTACCGTCAGCCCCAGTCTGTTATTTCTGGTGCTAATTATATTCTGGTGTTTGGCAGCTAATGACTCTTCCCCGCTTCCTCATCAGCCTCCTCCGCTCCCCTCCATCTCTTCTCTCCTTCTCTCCCATCCCTCCCGCACAGCCCCTGCAGCCCACCCGCCTAGCACCCTGCCCTGGTGCAGGCAGCCCCACACGCCAGCACCCCAGTGGCACCCAGCACCAGACAGCTTCCTGTGCCCACCCCGTGCTACTGGGACTGGGAAAACCACAGAGCCAGATTGGGGGCCACCCCAGCTGGAAATCGCTCTCCCACGGCCAGCCGGCCCTGGCTGCTCTGCAACTGAACTCTGGCCCCGGCATGCACCTGCCTGGGGTGCAGACATGCACCCCTTGTCCTCCACCACGCATTGCAGGTGTGCAGATGCATGGCCAAAAACACCAGCACACTTGGCTGTGCCCGTGCCCAGGCCCGGAGCCTGGTGCCAGACCCCCTGAGCGAGCCCTGTGGGGACACATGCCCCCAGCCCAGCGCAGAGGCACAGCACCCCCACGCCTGGTCCCCCAGGGATGTGCCCAGGTCTGTGGCATGGAGCAGCGCCGGAGCTGCCCTCCCAGGACCCACCTGCCTGCTGCGCCTGGATGAGCTTGCCATACACCGCATCGGCGGACTCGATCAGCGTCCGGCTGGTCTGGATCATCTGGGGAGAGGGGCGGCGTGAGGAGCTGAACAGCCCCCAGCCCATGCACCCCCCAGCAGAGCGGATGGGGAGAAGGGACTCAGGCAAGGGCTGCCCCTCGCTGCAGCTCGGTGGCTGGGGTCTGGCCCTCCTCGCCCAGCCACATGCAGCCAGGTGTGATGTGACCAGCGCCTGGCCGGCAGCCAGGTCCCCTTCCAACACAAAGGAAGGAAGCCGCTCCGGCTGCGGCTATTAATGGGATTTCTCCCGCTAGCGGGACCACAGGACGCCCCACCAGCCGGCCCCAGCACAGGGTGCAGGCAGCACAGGCAGGGGGACAGGGGCTGCAGAGTCCCAGGGCTCATACCGAGCTGGGCAAGCCTGCACCTCGACAAGACTCCTCCCTGGGCAGCCCCCCATGCAGTCCCTGCTAGCCTCCCCCTGCACTGGGATGGGTGCAGCAAGTTCAGGGTCCCCCCATCCTGGGCAGGGCAGTGGTCCTGGTGCCACCGGCCCCACAGAGTGTCCCCGTAAGGAGCCGAGCCCCGGTGGGACGGCGCTTACCGTCTCGTAGGCGGTGAGGACCTTGCGCAGCAGGTCCGGGATGGGGCCCTGGGCCTCCATGGGGGGGTACTGCTCTGCCAGGTTGAGGGTGACGCTGGGCGCACTGTCACTGTGCAGCAGCCATGCGGCCACCGTCAGGATGCATTGCTTCATGTTGGCGGCGGGTGTCAGCCCGCACAGCTCCTTGAAAGAGACCAGCGCATTCTGCGGGCAGAGACCGGCGTCAGGGGCTCAGCCTGGGAGGGCCCCAAGAGCACCCCCGCCGTGAACGTCCCCGTTTCCCCCGGCTCTCTGCTCCAGACGAGGCTCCTCGCCCGCATCCCCCAGGAAGAAGCAGGGACACCCAGGCTCCCCACCTGTCGTGGTTTAGCTAAAACCATGACACCACCGCTCATGGTCCGGCCCCATCCTCCCCTGCAGAAACCAGGTCCCCCGGTGCCTCCGTGTGGTCCGTACCTGCACGTTCTCCCGCAGGTCGGTGGCCTCCCGCAGTGGCTGGGTGGCCGTCCGGAAGACCTCGTCAATGGCCTTGATGCCAGTGGCCTTGGTGGAGGTGTACTCCCGCACCCGGCGGCCCCGGCGCCCCGCCAGCCCCCGACGGTGCCCCTTGCCCCCACCACGGCGGTCAGTGATGGCCACGTGCACAAAGAGGGTGGCATGGGGCAGGGGCTCCCCAGCCAGGGACTGGAGGGGGACGTGGCGGTAGCCAGGCTGCAGGCACTCAAAGGGGATGGTGTACTGGGCGATGAACTCGTCCCCGATGTAGTCGTCGTCCAGCACAACGAAGCGCAGGACGGCCAGCTCCGGCAAGTTGATCTGGAACTCCAGGCTCTCATCGAAGACAGGGTTGTCCCCGCTCTGCAGGGCCGTCTTGGTGCGGTGCTCGGCGCAGTCGGCCGGGATGCCGTGGATCTCAGCGCAGACATAGGGCTCCACCACCTCCCCCTTGGCCCCCGAGCCCTTGGGCTTGGGCAGGTTCTGCCCACTGATGACCTTGAGGTGCAAGAGCTGGGCAGGCACCCCAGGCAAGGAGTCCTTGGCATTGGCACTGAAGTAGGAGACCTCCTCCCGCATGATGGCGGGACGGAGGACGTAGCCGCAGGCCCCGTTCTGCCGGAACCAGCCCGCGTTCAGGTCCATCATGAGCCCCGGTGTCTGGTAGTTCATGGCCACCATCTGGCAGCCGCACTTCCAGAAGTCCTGGGGGTTCATGTTGCTGGCGTCGATGCGCATGGGGCTGGGGTAGACACGGGAGAGGAACCGCTTGTTGTAGCTCACCAGCTCAGCTGGGCACTCGTTGGCGAAGCGTCCCGCCTCCACCTCGCTGAAGGAACACATCTCCCAGTAGCGCTGCCCGCGCCGCGAGCTCTCGAAGTCCTGGAAGGGGATGGCCTGGCAGAGGCTCACCAGCTCTGAGAGCTCCCGGCTGAGGCGCACCCGCCGTGGGCCCCCTCCCTCCGGCACCTCCTGGTCCTCCTGGCCCAGCCGCCGCGCCAGCTCCCAGCCTTCCTCCTCATCTGACACCTCTCCCTCGCTGTCCTCGCAGCCGGGCGGCAGCTTCTTGCCCTTGATGAGGATGCGGCCCTTGAGCTGCTCCGGGGAGGGCAAGTAGGAGGCGGTGGGGTTGGGGGGCTCCAGGTACAGCTTCTCCCCCAGCGTCTTGCGCAGGCACTGGGCAGCGAGGCGCTGCTGGGGGGCCGAGCAGCGCACCACCAGGCAGAGGATGAGGGGGTAGGCGGAGGCGGTGAAGGCGTGCTGGTCAATCAGCCCCACCACGGCACGGAAGGGCACGCAGGAGGCGGCTGAGGGACTGGTGTAGACCACGGGCTCACCCTCAGGGCCGTCCCACAGCACCAGCTCGATGCTGCGGCAGCCCAGGCCCAGGGCACTGATGTAGCCGCTGATGTCCGAGCGGCCCCAGAAGTTGTCCTCCAGCAGGCAGGCGCTGTGGGCAGAGCTGATGTAGTAGTGGGAGAGGGGCTGCGCCATGTCCTGGCACACCTTGCGGTGCTGCGGGTCGAAGATGGAGCAGTCGGCAGAGAGCAAGTAGCGCGTGAAGCCATCGATGGCCAGGTAGCCCTTCTCCCGGCCCTCCTTGGAGGGCTCGTACTTGCTGACAATCTCCAAGCACTTCTCCTCCGTCACCCCCTCCATGCCCTGCTCCACCTCCAGGAACATCAGCAGGTCCTTCAGACCCAGGTACTCCTTGTTGCTGGAGAACTGCACCAGCAGGAAGAAGATCTCGGGGCGGGTGCAGAGCTCGCAGTACGCCTCCACGAAGAGGTCGCAGGCCACCTCTGCGCCAGGACGCTCGCTGGCCTTCTGCAGCTCCTTGAACTTCAGCTCAATGGTGGAGGTCTTCATGCCTGGGTTGAGCGCTTTGATCAGCTGCACAGCCCGGGACACGGGGATGCGGCCAGACTTCTCCAGGTCGGCGAGGTCGAAGACAGAGGAGATCCAGGAGGTCCGGAGACTGGGGTGGCCGGTCCCAGGTGCCTCGGGAGTGTGCTTCCCGTAGGACACCAGGTACCGGAGCCCCATCACCCAGGCACTCACCACATCAGCTGAGCTGGCCACCAGATCCAGGGACTCGTAGTTGTCTCCGTAAATGATGGAGAAGGCGCACTCGTCTGGGAACTGGTCGGAGAGGCCATTGCTGCGCAGGACGGGCGTCTTCTTGCCCACACGCACCTCTTTGACCGTCTTGATCTCAATCTTGGCCTTCTCCGAGTCCTTCTTGGAGGGCTCCCAGCGCACAGAGCGCATGTCAGCATCCAGCACGAAGAAGCGGCTGTACATGCGGGAGTTGGAGCGCACCTTCTTCAGCTCGCAGCCCTCCAGCATGAAGGAGATGCAGGCGGCCGTGCTGTTGATCTTGCGGTCGTTGGGCATGGTGCTGAAGGACACCGTCTTCTTCTTATGCGGCGGCCGCTGCCGGGAGCCATCCTGCCAGGGTGGGAAAGGGGGCAGAGCCATCAGGGACGGGGCAGGCAGCATGCGCCCCGCCAGCTCCCAGCGCCATCCTGCCACGCGCTCTCCCCACCCCAGCCCTGATGCACAGCGCAGCACTCCAGGGTGCCTCAGCACCACATGCAGCCCAGTCCGCCCCAGTCCGACCCTCTCCCCAGAGGCTGGGAGCTGGCTCCAGCCCTGGCCTCCCCCATGGCTTGCTGCCTGGCTTATTTTAACTCCGCTTTCCTTCCTTCCTTCCTGCTCCTGGCCCCAAGCTGGATCCTTCCCCACTGCTCACTCACCCTCGGAGCACAGCCATGCACAGGCAGCCCAGCACAGTCCCCATCTTCCCAGCCTGGGGACACCGGAGGAAAACAGCCGCCCAGCAGGACCAGCCTGTGCCCACAGCAGCCCTGTCCCTGCAGAGGGGCACATGCCACGGCCCCTCATGCCTTCCCCTGTGCCCCGGGGACCGACGCCAGGCACCACGGCAGCAGGGTGTGAGGATGCCTGGGGCACCCCGAGGCGATGCACAGGCAGAGCTGCTCCTGGGGAGCCCCGGCCAGACGCCCCACTCCATCTGCTGGGGAGTGATGCAGGGCAGCCACCGGCGAGTGCCACGCACTGGGGACAAGCACAGCCCATGGCCCCGTCCCACAGAGCCTGCAGCTGCTGCTGCCTGTACAGGGCCGCAGGGCGTATGGGCTGTCTGCTGCCTGCACCCCATGCCTGCACCCCTGCACCAGCCCTGCCCCTCAGCGGGGAAGGGGGACCCTTCTGCCAAGGGGCTGGGGGGGGCAGGGGATGAGGGGGAACAGCAGGGCCGGGAGCATATTATGGGATAGATTTCATTAAGTAGTGCAGCAGGAGGAGATTTAATCCACTTCTTCAAGATTATGGTGAGTCACCTCTAATCAGGTGGTGTCTCCAGCAGAGGCAGGTCCTGCCCAGCTGCCCGGGTTGGGGGCGAGGGGGTGTCCCCCTCCAGCACCCCGAGAGCTTCCACACCTCCCGCGTGGGGCTGCTGCAGAGCGGGCCGGCAGCCTGGGCGAGCACGTCCTTGTGCCTGACCCCGAAGGGTCTGGATCTGCCCCCATGGGGCCAGGCAGCCCCAGCCCAGGGCAATCGGGACGGGTCAGGCAGGCGGCCAGCCAGCTGCCCCCAGGGGTTCCCCGGGACACAACGTCCTGGTGACGGGGAACAGCCCCAGCCCTCGGCCCCACGCTAGAGCCAGCTGGACCCTGCCGGCCCGGAGGGAGATGCCTTCCCTCCTGGGGTGGGGGTGTCTCTTGCTCAGCCGGCTCCCGGGCACCCCAGCCAGCAGCAGCTGCCCCCTCCCTCTGCAGCCTCCCCAGGCAGCGGGGTGGTGATGCATGGCATGCCCCGGAGCCCCACCATCAACCTGGTACAATCGTCCCCAGGGCTGAGCCGGGGGCCCGGCTGCCAGGGGCCACCATGCCAGGGTGCAGGACCCCGGCCAGCCCTGGTCAGCGGGGGGGCTCAGCGGCAGGTCATGCCATCGGCCAACCCTACGGGGAAGGACTCGCCGCCGGGACGCTTCCTGCAAGCAGCAATCTGAGCGCTCCACTGATGGGCAGCCCTGGCCCTTGCCCCCGTGCGGGGTGCTGGCTGGCACCGGGGAGCGGCCCCCTCCTGTCCCCAGGACCCCTGCACCTCTGCGGACCCGCTCCCCACCCTGGCACACCCCTCCCTGGGCGGCTCTGCACCGGGCCCCACAGCCGAAAACAGGAAATCCATCCGGAAAGGAAACACGGGCGGGGGACCTGCACGCGCCCGGGGACCTGCCTCCAGCTGTGCCCACCGCAGGCAGCCAGACCCACCCCTCCAGCACCAGCCCCACCAGGCCCCGTGCCACCCCTGGCTCAGGGCAAAAACCCAAACACCCTCCCTGCAGACCCCCATCCCCTGGGGCTTGGGCAAGGGGAGGGGGTGCCAGCTGCAGCGCTTTGGGGTGCAGATGTGTGGTGCAGACCCGAGCGTGCCCTGCGGCAGATGGGCTCTGCTCTCACCATCCGCACAAGCGAACCTCAGTGGGCGCCGCTGCCACCCCGCTCCAGGAGCTCCCAGTGGTTGCACCCAGCGAGCCAGTGGCAGCAGCCATGTGGGGCCTCCTGCCCACAGCCGCCCGATGGCTTCACATGCCGGCCCAGGGACCGGTGGGGAAAAGCCGGTGCTCCCCGGCAGCCCATCGCACGGGTGCTTTCCAGGCGTGCTTCCACCCTGGGGACGCCTTGCTACGTGCTCCGCGAGGCACGGACAGGAGCGGTGCAGGCAGGAGCAGGGCAGGCAGGAGCAGGGCAGGCAGCTGGGGCCGCAGAGCTCCATCAGGTCATAAGTAGGTCAGCAGTGGAGGCAGGAGGACACGGCACCCACGGCCGCGGGAGCACGGAGCATCCCCAACCACAGGGCAGGGCTCCGGCGGGAGCAGGGCATCCGCACGCTGTGCCGCCAAGCTGGCAGCAGGCAGGCAGGGCTCTTGCCAGCACTGCCACGCACATCGCACCCACATAGCCTGGCTCTGCAGAGGGAAGACGCACTGACCACGATGCCGATGCTGACCATGATGCCAATGGTGAGTGCGGGCATCCAGCTGGGCACGGAGGGCACGTCCGAAGCCAGCTGCCTGCACCCTGCCCGGCTCTGCAGCATGTGCTAAGCACCAATTCAGCCAGTTACCTCCCGTGATTAGTGCCCTGGCAAGGGCGGTAGCCCTAATCTCAGCTGCCACATGACCGCTGTCGTTACCCGGCCAGGCAACCCGCTCCCAAGCACAGGGATGGGGAAGGGCCTGTCAGCTGCCCCTCCCTTCCCGTTATCCCCCGAGGCCTGGCCAGGGGTGGGGGGGTGTCCCTGCCACACAGCAGCTCGTGACAGCAGGACGCAGAGGAACTGAAAGCTCCTGGGGCTGAAGCATCTCAGCCCAGCCATGGCTCTGCTGCCCAGCCAGGGGAGCAGGACTCCCACTGCCCCAGCAGCAGGACCCCTCTCCCGGCCACGGGGCACACAGTGGCGTCGCGTTTCACCCAGCAGTCAGGGCTGTTTCCCGGCCTGGCTGTGACTGAGACTCATCCACAGCCAGTTTTCCCAGGTCCCGGTTCTTCCCACTGCCCCCATTCCGGGCTGGGCAGCGCGAGCAGGGATGCGGGCAGCAGGCAGCAGCCGGCAGCACCAGAGCGGAGGTAGTGGGAGGCCAGGCACAGCCAGGGCTTTTCTACCATCGTTTGTTCCCTGCCAAGAAGATAGCGAGTGACACATCCACTCCCCGCGGCACCAGCTGCCGCTACCCAGCGAGGGGCCATGGAGCTGGAGCCCCGTGCAGAGGCACAGGACAGTGGAGCACTGGGGAAGGGTCACCTCCTGCAGCAGGGAGGAACAGATCCAATAAGCCCCCCCAGTCCCTCTCCAGCATCCTCCCAGCCCACCAGACTTGCAGCCCCCTCCGCTTCCAGCCTGAGAGGAAAGCAGGGAGCAGGTCCTCTAGCCAGGGCATGGGGATGCCGCCCTCCCCATCGCTGCACGGAGCCAGCTCTGCCGCTGCCCAGCACGGCCAGCCCCGGGTTCCCCCTGCCCCAGCACAGCCACTGATTCTCACTTTCAGATTCACGCCTCCAGCCTTTTCTGGAAATCCCACAAAATAACAGAGCCGGCAGCTTTTCCCACGTGTGCCTCCACTTCGTCAGCAGCCAGCCCCTGCCCAGCCCGCTGCCCCACTGCTCGTGGCTCATTTGTGCCCTCACTCCAAGCTGTAGCCAGGCTCATGGCACCAGGCATCCTCGCTGCCCCGCGGCCCCTGCACCGGCACCCTGGCCGAGCTGCCGGCACAGCCCCTGACTCCCACCCGCCACCACGCAGGGGAGCAGCGAAGCTGCCGCAGACCCTGCAGCACAGGAGCGGCCTCGGCCTCCCCCAGGGATTCGGGGTCAGGCAGCTGCTCCCCAGGTCCTGCTGGAGCTGTTTGCGGACTCAACCTGCTGTAGGTCCTCACAGACCCTTCCTGCCACCACCACCCCCCAGCCGGGAACAGCCCAGGTAGAGAGGGGTCTCAGCCGGTGACAGCAGAGGGGCTGGCAGAGGACACGCTCTGTCCCCTCTCAGGGACAGGAGAGCTGTGCTGGGGAAGCAGCAGGACCGCTTCCTCCAAATGGGGAGGGCAGGAGGAGCCCCGTGTGGGCAGCTGGTGCCTGCGTGGTCCCACAGGCAGCGTGTCTGCCCACCGTCCGTCCCCTGCCCGCCAGCCTCAGCCCAAGGAGGGGCTCAGCATGGTCGGGGTCCTGTGGCACAGGCAGGCTCAACCTGGGGAAGTCATGGCTGTGGGACTCAGGACCTGCAGCCTTCCAACACCAGGGCAGGATCAGGCCCTGGATGGACTCGGAGATGCATGACAGATCAGCATGGGCTGGGGACGCCAGCCAGGTCTGACCTGCTCCAGCGCCAGCGCCCTCCCCCAGCAGCGCTGGCCCTGGGCCACCCGACCTTCACGTGAGGCCAGATCCCGTGGTGACGCATGGTGGTGATGGGGGATCACCAGCCCAGGGGCAAGCGAGGGGTTCACCTCCAGCCCACAGCACCCGCGGCGGGTTCCTGGGTGGGGAGCAGCGGGGAGGCATGCTGTCAGGCCCCGGGAGGAGCAGGAGACCCCGGCGAGGTCCCCAAGGGGACTGGGCACAGACCGCGCACTCGCACCGGCCTCTGGCTGCACGAGAGCACCATGAGGTCTCCTCGCCATCACCATGAGGGGCAAAGCCCGGCCGCTCTCGCAACAGTGTGCAGCGGGAGCCCGGCGGGTGTGGGCAGAGGCGCAGGGTGCCTCCGGCCGCCCTGAGGAACGGCCGACGCCTCTGCCCAGGGAACCGGGTCCCAGGGGCAGAAGACCGGGGCTGGGCCGGCACCACGGGAACAGCCCCCACACAGGGTATTAATAGCACCGGAGCAATCCCGGCTTAAAATAGGCTGCCAGGAGCGGGGAGGCGGGTCCCGGGCGGATGCGACCTATTGTGTCAGCGAGCATCGCCAGCCTGAGTGCAACTGGGGGGGGGTGTCATTTAGGAAAGCACGCATGTGACCCACTGCCCACCCCCGTGGGAGACCCCCGAGACCCTCCCTGGCCCACGGGCCCCTGCAGGGCTCCGGGGAGGTGGCGGGACCCAGCTGAGAGCTGGCCAGGCCAGGCCCAAGGCTCAGCACCCTTGTAGGAGGGAGCACGGGAAAGCGGAAGGTGCTCAGGAGCCAGGAGCAGGCATCCCCTCTCTGGCATCCATGGGTGCCCTAAGCGGGATGGGGCAATGCCCTGAGCAGGACAGAGCAGCGTGGCCACGCAGGGGACCAGCGGCGGCGGCTGGACGGGGCAACCCACGGCCACGCAGAGAGGACAGGCCCGGCCCGGCAGCACACGAAGCCCGAGCCAGGCTTTGCCCTTGGGCACCCACGGTGCCCCCAGGGCGAGGGGATGCCGTGCCGGCCCCGGCAGGAGCAGCCCGGCGAGCCCGGGGTCGCGGGCAGGGGGCAAAGCCCGGCCGGGGGGTGACCCCCGGGCACCAGTCCGGGGCTGCGGCCGCCCCGCGGCTCCGCAAACGCGCCCCAGGGCTGCGGGCAGCGCCCGGCCGGGC
>VZTV01001477.1:22752-40569 GCA_013400875.1 Anhinga rufa | reverse complement strand
CCCCGCTCCACGCCAGAGGCCGGTGCACCCACGCACCCCCTGGGAACGGAGCCACGGGGTAGAACAAGAAGGCGACATGTACGTTCTTAGTGACAACTGCGAAAGCAAACCCAAGGCCGGACACCCGGCCTCCACCCCAAGCAGCCCCTCGGTGGGGAGCAGGGCGGCTCCGGGGCCGGTGCTTGCAGAAGCGGAAAGCCGAAGCTGGGCCTTTTAAAAGGAACATACAGGAAAACCATGCGACAAATCCGCTGCCGTTTATACAAGGGCATAAACACCAAAGAGCCGGACGCCAGCCTGCATTTCGGGGCAGCACAGAGCAAATCTCCGGGGCAGGGCCCACCCGCCGCCCCCCCCGGCACAGAGACACAAACACAGCACAGTCCCCGCAGCGCTGGGGCCAGGGGCGGGGGCCAAACGCCTGCCCGTCACGACTGGGCATGGGGGATCCACTGACTGTCCATGGGGCGCCGCAGCAGCTCCTCTACGTGCCTCGCCACGTCCATGGTGTCGTCCAGGTCGAAGTCGCCCTCCGGGTCCAGCACGGCGTCAGGGCTGCAGGAGGCAGGGGGTGAGGGAGGGGACCGGCCGTGGCAGGACGGGGACGAGGGATGCGATACCTACTTCTGGGCATATATGTAATGGGGCTGGGAGCAGACGGCGGGCGAGGGAGCCTGGTCCATGTAGGTGGCCCCTCCAGGGGCAGAATCGCCTGATGCACTGACAAACCTGCGGGGACGAGGGGCTCGTGAGTGCTGGCACGGGACAGGACGGGCTTGCCTGGGGTGAAGCCATGCTCTGTGAATTCCCACCACCTCTGACCAGCATCTCCCGAGGCTAGCAAGGTGCCAGCAGGGGACCCAAACCCCACACCCACAAACAGCGGCAACCTGTGGGGTCCCCAACCCCATGGGGGGCTGCTTGGCAAGGGCTGGGGGGGCGTCCGCCTTGCCAGGGAACACAGAGCCCTGCCTCGGCCACAGGCCCGTGCTTCTCAGCCCTCAGCGCTAGCTCAGCACCGACACGGCAGCTGGTAATGCCAGAGCCCAAGAGCAGAGGTACACTGGGCTGCCAGCCCAGCCAGCTTGCCAGGGACGATCCCGTGGGGCTGCCTGGGGTCTGCCTTCAGGGTTACTTACTCTGGCACCACTTGTTTGATCTGTGGCTTCACGTATCCATCCACGGCTTTAGCTAGAGGAAAGAAGGCAGCACTAAGGCCCCAAGCTGCTGACACATGCCGCGAGCCTGCCGCGGGGCTGGGGGCTCATGCACGGCCAGCTGCAGAGCCCCCGTAGGGCTGGATGCGGCCCCAGGGCGGAGGGATGTTGTGAGCCCCAGCTCCGCCCCGGTCGGATGCACAAAGGAGAGGGACACTCGTGGGATGAAGGGGCAGAGCTACCTGGCGTGGACTCACAGAGAACCGGCGTGTAGTACTTGGAGAAGACCTCGTCCTTGGGCCGGTCAGGAAACACATAGATGAGGTAACTGAGGTCTCCGAGGCGGTCGGCCAGGGAGCGGATGGAGAAGTCCCTGGTGGTGAAAGGCATCAGGTTCCAGAACATCCTCTCAGCTGGAAGACAAGAGTGAGGACCGCGGTGATGCCCAGCAGCTCCTGGCCCCACTCTAGTTGCAGGCCGCGAGATCACATCAAACATCAGACGGCATTTCCCACACTGCATCCCTTCCCCAGCAACATTTAAGGACAAAACACAGGTCGCCAGAAAACGGGATCAGCCAGAAGGCACAGTGAACTGGAGGCAAGCCTGTCCTCGTCCGGGCATGCCGGGGGCAAGACCCCACCGGCCACGGAGGCTCTGCGGTACTCCTTGGCCACACAAGCCTCCGAGGATGCTCTCACAAACAGTGATGAGCAGACTTGCTGCACAGGGTCACACATCCCTTGCAAACCCCTTGCACCAGGGAGCACGACGGAGTCACTGTGTTTTATATAGCCACGAGTAAGACCTCGTAGTTGGGTCAGATGGTTTAGCCCAGTCCCTCCTCCCCACCAACACCAGTGCTCGGGCTGGATGCAGCCACGGCTGCAGCAAACGACAGCAGTGCTGCTCCCTGTGGGCCAGCCAAGGCGCTCCCGCACTCGCCCCTTTCCTGAGGAAGGCTCCCATGTGCCCGGCTGCGGCAGTGATGGTGCCCAGCCGAGACAGGAGGTGCCAGAGGAGCAGCTGGTACGGGCATGAGACATCCGAGTCCCAGGCGGGGGCCAGGGACAGAGCGGTCGGGGGCTGCCATCTCCTGGTGTGCACTCACAGGAGTCGAACTTCCACGCGATGGTGATGCCGCCAATCTCTGAGTCGCTGAACCGCAGCAGGAAGGTTCCGTCAGGCTTGTTGATGAGCAGGTCATGCGCCTGCTGCTTGTTGACGAAGCCCAAGATGGCCCTAGGCAGAGCAGGGGGAGTCAGGGCCATGCGGGCAGGGAGCTGAGCAGCACGGGGCAGGGCGGCTCTTACCCGTCGTTCCAGTGTGGCTTCAGATGCTTCTTCAGCACCTCCATGACCCCGTCAAACCACTGCCAGAAGGTGTAATTCCTCCCGGGCAGGTTTTCCTGTTGAAATCCCCAGAAAAATCAGCACTCGCAGCTCCAGCCTCATAGCTGCTGTTAAATAGCACAAGTGTTTGGTGCAGCAGCGGAGACTCAGGACTGCGGGACAGTCTCCAGCGCTGCCAAACCAGGTGCAGGTCAGCCCGGCCAGGCAGCATGGCCCTGGGGGAGCGCCAGCAATGCCTCCCCGAGGATGCAGACCCCGTCTGCAGGCCCTACAGCATCCCGTATCCCTCCAAGCAAGGAAGGCAACACCTCCCACCCCACTGCAGCCAACAGCTGTCTTGTTTTTGCACCACTCCAGCAAGGAATGGTTCCTTGGGAGGGACGTGCCCCATCCAGCCCCCCAGCATGAGCACTGGTACCACAGGTGTAGCAAAGCCCCTGTCCCAGAGCACGGCGGGACCCCAGGGCTCCGTGGCTCTCCTGGCACAGAGCCTGGCACAGAGCCTAGCCAGCTCACCCGGTTGAACTGGGACCAGGACACCGTGGTGCTGCTGTAGTCCTCCAAGTGGGAGCTGGTGCTGTTGAAGAGCTTCTGTGCCAGGAACACCAAGTTCTCCTTGGTCAGCCCGCGGCTGCTCTGCACCTCCGCCTTGAACTTCATGTTGAGTGCCTCGCAGAGCTGTGGCCACTGCACCTTGTCTGGCACGGCGAAGGGCACACGGCCCTGGGGAGGCACAGAGCAGCGTCAGCACCGAGCTCTGCCTGCCACCTCTTGGCACGTCCCTGCCGGGAGACCGAGCCCAACTCCCGCAGCCCCCCGGGGCGGCAGGGCCTGTCCTGCCCCACCATGGCGCTGACACTCACAGGCTCGGCGAAGGCATTGTCCCAGAGCACAGTGGCTGTGGCGTTGTTGTCCTGGCTCCCGTGCACAATCACCACCACGGGCAGGGACAGCGTCTGCCAGGAGGAAGGAGACCAGGATGGGCTATGGGGCACTACGGGAGCATGGCCCATGGGCACCCTTGGGCTGCCCCAGCCTGCACAAGCACCCTGTGGCCCCGGCCCAGCCCCACACCCGTGAGCACTGTGCCCATGGTTCGCCCGGGCCCTGCAGAGAGGACACGGCTGGTGGCTTTACCTTCACCTGGAAGACCAGCTCGTTGCCACCAACGCTGAACTGTGACTCGAAGAGGATGGTGAACTTCTCCTCTGTCACTGACTCAGCCCCACGGCGGTCTGAGCGCTTGATCCTCTTCAGGGACTGCAGGGACACAAGAGGTGAGCACAGGGGGGAAGCAGCACAGATGGGGACATGAGGGATGAGCCAGCAGCACTCACCATGTTGCGGAAGTGGGCACTGAGTGTCCCTGTGGCCTGGTGATACTCCATCACGCAGCAGTTGTTGAGGATCTCCCCGCTGCTCTCGCTGCCATGGGAAGGCGCAGGGTCAGGGGGACCAGCAGGACTGGGAGCCCCCACGCCCGCAGCTCCAGGTCCTGCTCCTCGCTGCCTTGGCAGCCCCAGCCCCCTGCACCAGCCCTGTCCCCCCACTGCAGCACACCCCCAGGCCCCTGGGCATTACTTGCGGGTGCTCTCGTTCTTCAGCAGGGCCTTGGCTTGCTGCTCGCTGATGATGGTGGCCTTCACCTGGGGGGGGTTCATATGCACGTTCAGCTTCCCCCCCACCAGGAGCCGCACGGTGGCTGCGAACTTGGTCTGTGTCTTCAGCACCTGGGGGGGCTGCTTCTCGATGATGAAGGTGCTGGGTGGGAGCACGGGGATCAGGGGCAGGCAGGCAGAGAAGCCCCAGCCTGGCCCCCCAACCCTGCCGGGTGCCTCAGCAGAGCCCGGCCCCCACCTCTACCTGGTCACCAGGGCAGAGATGATGTCAGTGATGGTGCTGTTCAGCTCCGACAGCATCTCCTCCACCGGGCCCGGGATCGGCAGCTGCTGGCACAAGTGCTCAGCCCGGCGGATCTGCTGCCGGTTCTGCCAGATGATCTCCGCCAGCTTCTCGCACCTGGGAGGAATGGAGCTCAGCACTACGCCAGGGCTCAGCACCCCGTCCCACCCCATCAGGCATGGCCGGCACCAGCACCCACCAGGTCTGCAGCACATCCAGGGTGCCCTCGGGGGGGCCCCCATTCCCTGCCAGCTGCTGCCGACGCTTCCACTGGATCAGCTCGTCATCCAGGATGGTGGTTTGCTGCTTGCGCAGCAGCTGCAGCGTCTTCTGGTGCTTCTCAGCCAGGTCCTGCGAGGCAGGACAGCGTTACAGGGTCCTGCTGCAGGACAGCAGCACAGCTGGCATGGGGCTGGGGCGGCAGCACTCACCACGCGGTACTGCTGTAGTGTCTGGGCCTCCCGGTGCAGCCAGGCCTCCAGCGATGCCTTCTTCTGCTGCAGCGTTGTCTCCCGTGACAGGCGCTCCTGAGGGCCCAGCTGGGAGAGCTGGGAGAACTGGGCTGGGGGACAGGGCACGGCATTAGGGATGGCACCGCCAGCACCCCAGACCCGGCATCCTCTGGCCCCCCACCTACCTTGGAGGCGCATGTTCTCCTGGTACTGGATGATGAAGTATTCCTGTGTCTGCTGCAGCTTCTTGAGCTCGTTCTCCGAGTCCTGCGTGATGAGCCGCAGCTCCTCGAAGGTCTGGTTGATCTGCAGGTGCTTCTGGGACATGGCATCCACCAGGGAGCCGGCCGGCGAGGGGCTCTGCTCAGGGCATGGGGAGTGCTCAGCATGGCAAGAGAGACCCTCCCCATCCCCCTGGGTGCTGGGGGGCAGCGAGCACCCAGAGCACACCCTGCCTCGGGACTGCTCCCACGACTCCTGTGCTGGAGACCCCGAGCATCACCCCAGCATGCAGCACTTGTTCCCTTGCCCCCCGCAACGCAGATGCCCCATGGTCCCCACTCACATTGTTCGCCTCCCGCACCAGCCGCTGCTCATGGTAGAGGATGTGCCGAATGCAGCGCACCAGCTCCATGGGGCACCGGTCATACGTGTTCTGCAGGGAGAGCGCAACTTGAGCCAGGCACGGGGCAGGGACACCCCCAGCCCCACAGCCCCCTGCCTGTGGCCCCCCACTTGCCTGCAGCTGTGTGGCGTAGTGCCCCAGCTTGATCTTCAGCAGGAAGCCATCTTCGCCCACTTGATGGTCTGCCTTCTTCTGCAGCTCTTGGATCAGCCCCTCCAGCAGCTGCGTCGCCTTCACGTTCTCCTGGGGGTTGTCGAGGTCGATGGAGTCCCTGCACGCATGGAGCGGAGCAGTGGCATCAGGGCAGCCCTGCCCTGCACAGGGGCTCCCCGGCAGAGGGGTCACCCACCAGCACCCCAGGGGCAGGTGCTGCCAAGCCCAGCATCCCCCACAGGGACAGGGACCCTGCGACCTACCATGCCTGGCTCTCGATCCACTGCGACAGGTAGTGCCGCACCTCAATAGGAAAGTGCTGCCCATAGAGCGCCTGCATCTGCCGCAGGGCTTCGCCCTGGAGCTGCTGCGCCTGGATCCACACCGCCATGGCTCACCACCTGCCGGGGAGACGGGCTTGTCGGGTCACCATGGCAGGGCTGGGTGCTGCGCCATCGGTGGGGGTCCAGCTATGGCCACCCCCGCAAGCCCTTTGCAGGTTCCTCCGGGATCCCAAAGCCCTTTGCAGGAGCCTCCAGGTTCTCTGGAGCTGCTGGAGCCGCCTCCAGCTGCTGAAAGAAGGGGCATGCAGAGGCAGGGGATCCTGGCTCTGAGTCACCCCCTCTTTTCTAGGAAGCACCCTGGGGCGGTCCGGGGCCCTGAACGTGCCTCTGTGCTGCCTCTCCACATGGTAATTATTTCCCCTTGCGTGCTGCAGGATCGCAGCCATCACTGGCCACGCAAATGAGGAAACAGGGCCGGGGGGAGGGCTGGCGAGAAATCCCGAGTGATGCAGAGCAGAGGTCACCCCTGCACTCGCCCCAGCTCCTGCCCACACTCTGGCAGCACCGGCAGGCACGCAGGCAGGAGCAGCCCCGGCCCTGAAGGCCCATGTGGCACCGCAGTCCCTGGTCCCGCAGCCACCGCACGCCCCGTGCACCAGCGCTGCAGGGGAGATGCCAGCTGGAGCTCAGAGCTTCCCAAAGCAAGTTTTGGGGTGGCTCTGGCTCTGTGCAGGAACGCTGCCAGATCCCACCCGCCACATGGCTCTGGCACCCCGGCTCACACAAGAGAGCCGCATCAGGCGGTGAGAAAGGACGGCACCGGTGAAAAGCCAGAGCGTCCCCTGCTGCAGTTATATCTACAGCTTGGTGGGGCCTGGAAAAACAACCTGGCGGCCGAGGCTTTGAGGGTGACGTGATGGTGAGCGACGAAGAAGGGCCTGGGGGGCTTGCAGGCCCTCCGAGCCAAGGATGCAGCAATAAACAGCATTTACACCCAAACCACCTGGGATTTAGTATTGTGTGGAGCCGCCAGGCAGGGGCGCAAAGCCTCGGGCTGCCTCCCAGGGCCAGGTGGCCGGGACGGAATCCAGTTACTGCACTGGCTGGTGGCAAGTGGAGGGAGCCGGGGACCACACCGGCAGGGGCTGTACCTCCCTCCCTCCTCAAAGCGCTTTGTTCAACCTCAGAAATACCCGGTGGCCCAAGCGGCTCCAAAAGCAGCCGGTGCCATCCCACAGGCAGGGGTGCACATGGGGACAGCACATCAGGGGGCAATGGTGGCAGCAAGCCCAAGCGGAGCAGCCACGGCCGGAGCCCCTGAGTCCTGTGCACCCGCCCCCTGCGCAGGAAGAGGAACAATAACCGAGACTTGGCTAAAAATGAATTTTTCCCCTATAAAAAGTGAGGAACGTTTCCACATTCACAGAAATCACCAAGTTGGAAGTCCTGCTGGCAAGGAGGGGCCTGGGGAGGCATAAAAGCACAGGCAAAGAGGGGAAGGGAAGGCAGGATGGCCGACAGCAGGATGTACACTGGCAGTTAGAAATTGCGGACGCTTGATAAGGGGCATCGGTGAGAACCGCTGCCCCGGCAGGGCTGAGGAGAGCAGCTGCGGCTGTACCGGTGCCACCACACCACAAACGTCCCAAGCTCCCAGAGCAGCGGGGACATCCACACAGACACAGAGCAAACAAACACTGCCCTGCCTATCAAGAAAATGGTGATCTCTTCCCATCTTGTGGTGACAAAACACTTCCTATTCCACTCCAGCGTGTTGTTAAGCAACGAGTCTCAGGCTGCTGCTGCGGTGAGCCAGCAGACACCGTGCTCGGCCAGTGCCGGCCTGGGAGCAGGAGCGCAAGCATCACTGCTGGGGCGCCTGGCAGAAGGTGAGCCAGCATCATATTTGCCTTTACAAGGGGACTGTGCAGCGGCTGATGATGGGACAGCTCACCTGGTACGTGCCCTGACCGAAGGCAGGGCCGTCTGCAGGGCCGCACCACCCCAGCAGATAAGCATACCCCAAAAAACCACTCATGCCAGGCTTGGACACAACTCCCATGGGCATCACCAATGCAACAGCAGGAGTTTCTCCAAGCACCTCATTTTTGTCTGCCATGGCTCACCCACGGATTGACAAACCAAACCTCCATGAGGGCCACAGGGCGCCCCGAGCGCCCTGGCACAAGTCACCAGTGCTGCCCACCATGAGCAAACGAGGCTTTCTGGCCACAAGACCCAGCAGGGCTGGGGCAACAGCTCCGCTTCAGCAAGAGATACAGCAGCATGGTCCCACTGTGACGCCAGAGCCACTGGCCTTTCCTGGCAGCCCTGCACTCCTGTGCCCAGCCAGCTGCTGGCAGCCAGTGCCCTGGTCCATGCCCAGCACCATGCTCCTTGGCAGCACTGCTGGCTGCCCCAGGCAAGCGTTTGCAGGGACGTCCTTGGAACCTTGGGATGGTTTCACCCCCATGCCCAGGGACCAGCTCCCTCCTTGTGCTCCCCCAACCAGTGTATCGCCCTGGCCCTGCAGCTACCTGGCTCAGGGCCTGCCCCAGCCCACCAGCGTTTACCCACCCGGCGCCATCCCCAGCCCACCAGCCATGGCGCTTGCTGCAGCTCCCGCACCCCGGCAGGGATGGGCAGCGCTGCTGCAGCATCACACGTTGCCACGGGTCAGCTGTGCTGCAGCCACTGGCCACACACACACTCAAACAACTGCAAGAGACAGATAATTGCAGTGGTTTAAGCTACTTTGCATTTACTTACTGGCAGCAAATTATAACCCTCCCATTACTGCAGCTCGGTTAACCAGCAGCAACTCAGCAAGCCACAGCACCGCGCTCACCGGTGACTTATTGCCTACAAAGCGACGCACGGGGCAGCTTCCCAGAGGTACAACAAGTGCCATGGAGAAGGACCCCAGACCTGTGGGGACAACGTGGGCAGGGGAGGTGCAGAGGCAGGGGAGACACTGGCGGTCATTGCTTCTGCATCCAACGGCCCTGCTCCCTGCTGCCGATGGGGAGGCACTACCAAAAAGGCTGCAAAATGGGTGAAGCCCACCCAGAAGGAGCTCTCAGAGGGCCAGAGGCAGCAGCAGAGGAGAGGATGGGCAGGGGGAGGCTGGCAGCACTGCTGGGGCTGGGGGCGGCCAAGGGACGTGATGTGACCATGCCGGGGATGGGCCACAGCTGCAGTGACAGCCCGAGGGGCAGGAGCGGTGGCACCTCCTGACCGTGGTAGCAGGCTGGCGCCAGCGCCAGATCAAGAGCCGCGGGAAAGCCAGAGTGAGCCAGAGCACATCCGTGGGCAGACAAAAGGAGGGAAATGCCTCACGGGGCAAGGCCCGCAGCAGCACTTTCCCATGTGCCATGGGCATGGCAAAGCCCAAACATGGGCAGCACCCGCCCAGGGGCTGGCACACGCACCGCCGCGGACGCTCACAGGATGCTCACTGCACGCAGCCACAGGATGCTCGCAGCGCACAGCCACCCTGAGGACCTCCCCGCGGGCAGGACACCCCTGCCCCGGTGCCGCCACAGCCCAGCTGCATGCACTTGCCCAGTCCCGTGCCCTGCAGGGCTAGGCAGGGGCCAGGAGCCAGGCAATGCCCTGTGGGAGGGCCATGGCAAAGGGCTCTGGCCATAACCTCCCCACTCCCGCACACCTGCCCCGCACAGCCCCTTCGCCGCCACGGCTCCCACACTGCCCTTTGCCCGGTGCTCTCCTGGCCCGGGGGTCTCCGGAGTGGCGTCCTCCCCTGGGCAGGGGCACAGTGCTTCCTCCCGGCACCGGGCTCCGGCAGACAGCAGCCCTGCACCCGCTGCGGCTGCCTCCTCCCGCCGCAGTAAACACACGGACACGTGGTTTCTCGGCACCTCCGGGAGCCCACGATCGCTTCCAGGTCAGAGCCGGCCTCGCTCGCGGCCGCAGGGCTGGACCCTGCACGCCTCACAGCTGGTGCTGCCAGGGGGCTCCGGTCCTGCCCCAGCCAGCGCTGCTCCTGCCCTCCGGCAGCCCCGGTGGGAGGGGGTCCTGCGCCCCCCAAGAAGGGCAGCCCCAAGCAGGCTCCCTCCGGGGCAGGATCTGGCCCCCAGCCAGGCCCCAGGAATGGTGGTGCTGGCAGCTGCTCAGCCCACAGAAAGGCTCCGGTTTCCCAGACACAGACACCCACCCCCTGCCCACAACGGCTCACCCCCCTGCCCGCACCAGCTCACCCTGGGGGACTCACTGGAGCCCCTGGGCAGCCCGATGGCCCCCCTCAGCTGGACCCCCGCCGAGGGCTCCCCCAGCTCGGCCCCCTCACATGTGGGCCTGCCTGCTGCAGGCAGCAAGCACGGCTGGGCACCATGTCCTGCCCCACAGCTGGGACGCACAGAGGGCTCCGCACCCACCCGAGGGGCCCCGCAGCTCCAGGGGTGTCCCAACTGGGGGCTCCCCCACGCACAGGCTTGGTGGGGCCAGCAGAGCCCCGGGGCTTGGCGCAGTTCCTGGCTCCTCCAGGGCAGAGGAACCACAGCCCCGGCTCGGCACGGAGTGCCCCGTCCCACAGCCGCACTCACCTGGGGTCGGACACTGCTCTGCCCCACGCACCACTCCGGTGCCCTGGCCCCGGGGCAGCCCGGCTGCGGCTCCAGGCAGGCGCTGCCGGCAGAGCCAGGCTCCTGGGGCGGCCGTTTCACATGCTGTGTGCTACAGGAAGGAGCGGAGAGCAGCTATTTCCTTCCAAAATGTCAGCTGCCTGCGCAGGGCAGCCAGCCCCGGGCTGCCGGCAGCTCCCTCTGCCACGGCTGCGTGCGTAGTGCCTGCCAAGGGAGCAGGGCCAGCACCCACTGCGCCCCACACTCCTCCCTGGTGCTGGAGCCGGGCACAGCCTCTGCCTGCAGTGGGTTGGGGGGCTGAGCCCCCCCCGAGACCCCCCCAGGCAGCCCGCAGCTGGCAATGGGACCCCAGGGACCAATGCAGGAGCTCAGCATGGGGGGAGACAGGACAGACTCACCCGCACCCCTGGCTCCGCTCACAGCCCCCTGGCACACAGCACCAGGAACACCGGGGTGCTGGTGAGCAGCCCCCGGACCCTCTCGGAGCTGCTGGCCGGGGGTGCCAGGCGCGGTGGAGCTGCCACGGCAGGCTGCAGCGCTGGGAACGGGGCAGCTCACCCGTTTCACGCCTGCCTGTGGTTTCCAGCTTTCGGCTGGGAGGCGGCAGCACCCGCCTGGCGCGGGAGGCAAGCTCCTTCTAGAAGCTCAGTGCTTTGATGGGTTTTGTTTGTCTCCTGCAGAAGCGCGGCGGCAGCCGAGTGCCCTGGCCCGCCAGAGCCCCCAGCCCACGCTGGAAACTGCTGGGGCCGGGTGAGTGAGGCCAGGAGCCACGGGGCTCACAGAAGAGGCATGGCTGGCTCTGGAAACACAACGCGCCCGCCCCGTGGGCAGAGGTGACGGGACCTTGCAACCAGCAGGCAGAGCCCGGACTGGCAGTGCCAGGACCAGCTGGGCTTCCCAGCAGCTTTGAGAGCCAAAAATAGAGAAGTCGCACTGCTACGGGAGCAAGGAAAACCCACGTGCAGCCTGACGCGACCTGGGGAGAAACCAGCCCTACACACCCCAGCCGGGGACCAGCGCTGCTGCACAAGTGCCTTGGGAGGGCTCAGGGCTGGGGGCTGTCTGCAGCTCGGCTCACGCCACAGGCCTGGGGCTGCACCTGCCCGCTGGCACTTGCCGCCCTCGGGAACGGTTTTTCTCCCCTCTTCAGATTTTCCCTTCCAACCACAGAGGCCCAGAAACCTGCGTCAGACCAAAACCACCAAAATACCCAATGAAATCCCAGCAAAATCCCTCAAATCCTGGGGCTAGGGCCTAGAGAGAAAACTACCCCAGTGCACCCAGAGTTGCCCCGCTGCAGCCGCCGCGGCCAGATACAGTCACCAGTGGGGTCCCATCAAATGCCAAGCACAGAGCACGACCGGCACCGGCAGGACTTGGGTTCACATGGCAGAGTGGGGGGGCCATGGCTACGCTGCCACTGCCGCAGCCAAGCTCGCCACAGCCCACACAGGAGGGCCAGCCCCAGTCTCCCCACCCCAGCCCTGTCCTTTGGGGTTGCGCCGGCCAGGCAAGCCTGCCCCGCTGTTCGGGGCACCGGGCGCCCAGGACCACCCGCCTGGCCCCGGCACAGTGAGCCGGCTGTGCCGCACCCCGTGCGGGCTGGGCTGAAGGCTGCGGCTGCTCAGGAACAAGAGGGGCCTGTCTGGGCTCTGGGGGGGCGGCCGGGAGCCGAGCAGAGCATGGCAGCGTGGGGCAGGCAGCCTGCCCACCCAGGCAGATGCAGGCAGCCAGTGCCGGAGCAGGAGCCAGGTGCTGGCGGGCAGGACACACCACGCAGCCACACCAGCAGAGCTGAGCGCCCACCCAGCCCTCGCAGGCACAAGTCCAGCGGGGATCCTGCGGGACATCCACCGCAGGGAGCCCAGTCCTCACCAGCACCAGTGCTACCCCTGCCATAAACCCACAGACAGGATTAGAGAGGCCTGGGCAGAGCTTTAATTACTCCCGGCTCCCTGGAGCCAAGCAGCCGAATTAACTGGCTGTGGGGCTGATGCAGCAGGGAGTTGCCAGCTCTGACATCTTGGGGTCCCAGGGCTTCTCCTGGGCTCGGTGGGGGGATCCCCAGGGTGGGTGCAGAGCCACTGCCCACCATAGCATCCCAGCTCCAGACAGGCACCGGCCCTCACCTGGGAGGGGATGCACAGCCACCACGTGCCAGGGCACTCGATGAAGGTATTTTTCCTCCATGATAATCACTACCCACCCTAACCCCCTGTAACACCATGCCGAGGGTGAAGGACCTGCCCGCAGGAGGTGCAGTCCCCAGGGACTCACACGCCGCCCTCGCGTCCTCTCCAGCCCAGCTGGGATGGTCCCCGTCCTCCATCCCAGGAGGGAAGAGGCATCACCCCAGATGTGGCCCTGGGGAAGGGCAGGGAGGTGACAGGACCCCAGCGACCCCCCCCAAGGATGGGGCAGCAGCTCCAGGCTTAGGAATGGGCCAGGCAGATCGGGGACGAAGGGAGAAGCCCCCACACCCACCAGCCGGTTCATCCCTGTGTTGCCCCTTTCAACAAACCAGCCAAGCAGAGCAGCCACCTCCCGGGACCCCACAGACGCCCCAGGGTCCTGTGGGTCCCGCGCCAGCCCCCCGGCACCGAGGCTGCCTCCAGCACAGCCCCAGGCTCACTGCTAATCCCTCCTCAGACCAGCACCAGCCCAGGAGGGATGGGCTGGTCAGAAGGCCCTGAGGATTAAGCTCATTTCAGCATCGAATTAGTCCCGATTGGGGTCTGGAGATGCAATTTCATTTCATCTGCCGTGCTCCAGCGAGTGCGCACAATCGCACTAATCCAGTTGCTGGCCAGGCTGGATTTGCCGAGCAGGACCCAGGCAGGCTGGGGGAGACGTGGGCAGTGCAGGTACCTGCTGCACCACCCTGGCTGCATCCATCCCCCCAGCCAAGGCCGCACTCATGCTCTCCATGGGTCAGGGGAGACAGCGCAGGAGCCTTCCCCACGGCTGGCACGGCTTTCCAGCCCAGCCTGCATGCCATGGCACAGGCACCTGCAGGGCTGAGGCAGGTCAGGGACAGCGGGTGAGCAGGGACAGGCAGAGGGATGCCAGCACGCGAGGGCACCCACTGCCCTGCCCGACCACCATGTCCGGGGAAGAGGCACTGACCACGCACAGGGTACGTGCAGGCCCCACTGTGCAGCTGCAGTTGGGCGGGCAAACCCTCACACCCTCATCTTCGGCAGCAAACGCCAAATGCGGGCTGCAAGCACCCGGCTGCGCCCAAGGATGCTCAGGCCATGGGGGACGCTGGGTGCTGCTCTGCACCCACCGCCAACAGCAGCTGGCGTGGAGCCTGTGTGGTGCCTGGGAAAACGCTCACCAGCCCTCACAGACGTCCCAGCCCAGCAGCACCCGTCGTCCCTGCCCGAGGGCAGGCTCAGGCAGCACACTGCGGCAGGGTGCCGGGCTCCCACTGGTGTGAGCTGACAGCACAGTGTCTGGTCAACAGGAAAACTGCTCCCGGGCATTGCAGCCTCCCGCTGCCGCAGGCGGGCAGGGCCAAAGCCCTGTGCTGTCAGGCTCTAAAAGGAGTCGAGGTGCATGACAGGCAGGTCCCCCCAGAGCAGCCCCCACCGTGCTGTGCCCCTCTAGGTCATCCGCAGCCGCCAGGCGACGGGGTTCATGCCCCAGCACCTGCAGCAGCTCTGCACAGGGAGATGCTCTCATACCAGGTCAGCACAGAAGGGAGGGAGGGTAAAGCCTTGCCTTCAGAAGAGGGGGCACGAAGACACCCAGGGATGTTGCCAGGAGGGGGGACTAGTTGGAATGGGAATAAAAAGCCAAAACACCAATGGTTTCTGCAACAAAAATCTCATTCAGAATAGGTAAACCTCACAGTCAGACCTGGCCAGGGTTAAACCCAGCGTTCATGCCCAATGGACACAAACACGTCCTGGTGGGAGAGCTGGGTCTCCCTGGGACACGCTCCACAGCCCTGGGAGCAGCAGCAGCCACTGATGGTGTCAGGGCAGAGCCCTGGCCTCCAGGATGCACCACAAGCTCCCCACCTAAGCGTTTCCAAACGGCTCAGATAACTAATGGGGTTATAAACAGAGCGTGCCAGGCAGCCAGGTCAGCGGTGCCACCCAGAGCTGCAGCCCAAAAGCACCAGGGCCGCATGTTAACACCACCAAATAGGACAGAGAGATCATTTTACAGCTGTTTTAGCTGGTGCGAGGCGCTCGGATAGCCAGCGAGAACTGCCTCTTTCTCTGCTAAAAGCTTTGCAGACAGCCATCGAGTGAGGGGGATGAAAAACCAGACAGCGCACACCCAGCACTCGGCCACTCGGCAGCCGGGCCTGTGCCGATGCCACGGCGGCTCTTCAAGCTCTGCCCTGGCACCAGCCTTTTCCCCAATTCCCTCCCCGCAGAGCTGTGCTATAAACCAGCATTTACGTCTCACAATAACAGGAAGACACAAAGTTGCAGCGAAAATAGAGATTGCAAAACTCACCAGTGACTGTTTGAACAGGGAGCGAGTTGTGACCATGTCACAGTTCGGCTGTACCACTGCGGCCACCCGCGCCTGGCGAGAAGCTGCCCGGCAGCACGTCACTCCCCAGCTTGGCGGAAAGCAGGAGTTGGCACTAGGGGAACCACAGGGCACGGACTGCACCCGCCTGCAAGCAGCCAGCGCTCCCGGCCCCTCTGGTGCAGCTAGATGGGTGGATTCTGCTTTATCAGCAAGTCAGCTCAGCCCTATCGGCCAGGAAGCCGTGTTCACATGTGTGCCTCCCCCCTGACATTTCCCAACGCAGCGGGAGAAGCAGTTCACGGCAGTCTACCTTTTATCAGCCAGCAGATGTTGCTAGAACTGTTGCTGCATGTAAAATTCAGGCATGCCCAGCACTGCTTGGATCCTGCACCGGCCACGCGGTGCCAGGGTAAACACCCCCGCCCCCTTCCTCCCGGGATCAAAACACTTGGGGGTTGCAAAATAGACACCCCATGAAAGGAAAGGCATGCCACAGAAACATTACAGCTGTCGAGGCTGCTTCTCCCGGAGCATGCTGGAGCCCCAGAGCCAGCAGCTGGCACAGCCTCCCAGGCCAGAGCCGCCTGCGTGGCCGCGGAGCCAAGCCCTGACCCGTTCCGGCGAGGCGGGGACCGGCGAGCCCCTGCCTCCGTCCCCCAGCACACGCAGCCCTGCACTGGCTTCCCCGCGGCAGGCACCACCACGGTGCATTCGGCCCCGTAACACAGAGGCTGCTCCGAGGGCAGCACCCACAGCTGCATGGTGGGAAGCTGGCAACCACCGCAGTCCCCAGGGGATGCTGGTGGGACGTAGGTCGTGCTCAACCCCTGCGCCATCCTGCCGTGCCCAGGCTCCCGCTGGCTCCCTGAGCTGCCGTGAAGCCTGTCGAGTGCAGCCCCGCTTACAGTAATTCCTTGCAAACCAGAAAGTCATTTCCCAGCTGACGGGCTGCTTTACTGTACTCAGCACAGCACAGTCACCACTTGCCGCCCCACCACCCACGCTGTGGAGGAGTACAAGGAGCAGGGATTTTTCGCAAGCAGAGTGTCTGGGTTTTGCTATCACTCGAGAAAGAGCTGGGAAACCCCACGGCAAAGACTTCACAGCCGCTTTGGAGTCAGCACTTCCCCTGCAGTAAGAGGGGAAGGTCCCTCCAGAGGCTCCATGCAACCCTGCACCGAGCATCCCTGGCTGCAGCTCCCCATCCCCAGCACCGGTCCTGCCCTGAAGCATCAGGCTCCGGACAAGGTGGGCACTCCAAAGCCGGCGAGGTGGCTCTAGTGACAACGGCTGGGGGCAAACACCCCCCGAGGGAGGACACTGTCAAAGTGCCATGCAAACCCATCACACCCCATTCCCAGCCCAGCTCTCCCGTCTCCCGGGGTACAGGCTGTTGGCACCTCGCAACCTGCACTGGAGCTCCTCCTCCATGTGGCTGCACACGAGGCACCGCACGGCTCTCCCTGGCTCTGGGGACAAGCCCCACTCTCCAGGGACAGTTATAAAAGCCAGGGAGAGAGTCTCCATCCTCACGTCCAAGCACCTCGAGGACCTGGGAGCCACATCAGGTCGGGCTGCAATCCCAGCGGCTTCGGGAACACCCACAGCTTGCTGCAGCAGTCTGCAGGCAGGTGACCCCGACACCCGCAACGCCTCCCCCTCACTGGAGCCACGCAGATGGGGCAGAGCCATGCTCAGCACCGGGCCCCAAGCAAACCTTCCTCTGGTGCTGGATCGCCACACTGGTGCAAACACATCGAAGCACGATAGCAAACCTCAGCTCGAAACTGCCACCGAGAGAGCACCGCAACAGCAGCCAGCCCTCCCATGCCAGCGCAGGGCTGCGCCCCCTGCAACAGGCGTGGAGCCTCCCTCCTGAAGTCGGGGCACAGGGGTGAGGGGGAACAAAGCTCCCATGGCGCAGGGCTGGCTCCCTGGTGCCTGCGGTGGTGGACAGGCTCTCTAGAGCACCCCACAGTGCACGTGCCAACTGCCTCCGCGGACGCCGGTTGCCAGGGCTCACGCAGCTCTGGCTGCAGCCGCAAATGCCGCTGGGGACACGGGTCTGGCAACAGGCGGCCAGCGGGGTGAGCCAGCCCGGGCCCAGGAACGTCCTGCTGCAACAAGAGGACCCATGCTGCAGGGACTTCGTGTGCCATGTCCCTGCCACGGGCAAGCCGCACGGCTCCGCCACGGCAGCACCACGCCCTGCGCCCCTCAGCAACGCGCCCCATGCACCGCATACAATCGCTTGCTGTCACTGCCTAGCCCCGTCTTCTGCCGCGGGGCTCCCTGGAGCGCGGCGGGGTGCGCGAACTCCTGCCAAGCCTCACCGCAAGCCGACGGCCCCAGCTCCGCCGTCAGCGCTGGAGACCCGGAGCCACTTGACGTCATGGCGAGGAGCTGCTGGGAGGCCGGCCTGGTGCGAGCCCGCGGCCGGCTGGCTGGGCGCAGAGCCCTGACAGCTCCCGTATCCCGCCGGACAGGTGGCCGTCGCAACCCTGGGCTCGCAGTCACCCGGCCGGTGCGTGAGCTGGGTAAAAGGCCATTGGGCGCTGCAGTCCCCCGGGGGAGTCACCGCTCCCGCCTCGCACGGGGGGGCCGTTTTCTCTCTGCCTTCGCCACTGCCCGGCAGCGCAGTGCCGTCTGTCCCACCACCGGCCAGTGGGACCCTGCTCCCACCGTGCTGCCCCGATCCGGGGTGCTGCCCGCAGCGGGACCCCCGCCTGCCCCGGGGCGGCGGCTCGGGGCCGCCCCCCTTCGCCCCGCACCAGGAGGCACGGCGCCGGTT
>VZTV01001477.1:0-22199 GCA_013400875.1 Anhinga rufa | reverse complement strand
CCGGCACCGGGCACCGGGCACTGCCACTGGCACCGGGCAACGACACCGGGCACCAGCCACCAGCACCGGGCACCGGGCACTGCCACCGGCACCAGCACCAGCACCGGGCACCAGCCACCGGCACCGGGCACCGGGCACTGGCCACCAGCCACCAGTACCAGGCACTAGCCACCGGCACCAGCACCGGCACCGGGCACCGGCACCAGGCACCAGCACCGGGCACTGCCACTGGCACCGGGCAACGGCACCAGCCACCGGCACCAGGTAACGGCACCAGGCACCAGCACCTGCACTGGCCACTGGCACCGGCCACCGGCCACTGGCACCAGCACTGGGCACCGGCACCAGGTGCAGGCAGAGCCTGAAGCAGTTGCAGGCTTCAGCACTGGCTATGGCAGGGCACAAACTGGCACCAGAGTTTGGCACCGGGTACCGGGGAAGCCCAAAGCAGCACCGGGTGTCAGTGCTGGGCACAGGGCTGCCCAAAGCAGTACCAGGCATTGGCAGCGGCAGGAGCCAGCACCGGCACTGGGCACCACGCCGGCACAGGGCCCTTGCACCTGGGGGATCCCACCTCAGCACCAGCACTGGCAGCGGGGGGAGCCCGCTGCAGCACCGGGCACCAGCACCGGGATCAGGTCCCCAGTACCAGGCATGGCCAGGAGCCTCCACGGGCACCAGGACCCCCACCTGCACCTCTCCCCCCGCGCACATCCTCCCCAGTCCCCCAGGTCTCAGGCCAGTTCCCCCTCACCACCGTCCCTGCCCACGGGATGGGCTCTTCCCCCGCAGCCCCACGGGCAGCCCAGCCGCCAACCCACCCCGCTGCGTGCCGGCCGGCCCCTCTGCAGCACATCCCCGACAGCCGCTGGGCCGCAGCGAAGGCATGAATGCTGCTGGTTGCACCTATTCATATTCCTTACTGGTTTCTTCGTGCTGCGCTGCCTGCAGGCCTCGGCTGCCTCCCACTCGCCCTGAACTTCTTGGAGCAGAGACTGTGTGGGCTTTGGTGCCGGGTTTCCCATGGGAGCCATGTGGGCCCTGCTGGGGTTTGCATGTGAGTACAAGGGGAGAGAGGAAATCCCATCCCATCCTGTCAAGTGCAGGATGAGTAACACCACTGCCCTGGCTCCCTCCGGCTCTGCAGGCTTCCTCCCTCCTGGTAACGCCGTCCTGGGCACAGGGGGGACACCCGGCGCTGCTCCAGCAGCTCAGGCTGGGCCCGCAGGGAAAGGCTCCCGCACTGAGGGGCTGGCGGTGCACGGGGAGACCACCAGCCAAGGGCAGGGGAAGTGGGGCTCCGCCAGCCAAGGGAGTTCCCAGGGCAAGGAGCCTCGGGACGGGAGTCATCCAAGAGGCGAGACCAGCGGGGATGAGCGTGGCAGCCGTGAGCCACCTCCCCATGACAGAGTCCCATCAGGTTTCCTTAACCCCTGCACACGTCTGCACAGCGCAGCAGCTGCTTGAGCAGGTACCTCCACAGCGGGGTGCAGGACCGGGTCGCCGGCCCTGGCAGAATTTGGGTGGTGCCACAGCCAAGGGTGGGGGTCGCTGCAGGACGAGAGCGCCCGGCCCAGCATCGCAGGGTCCATGGGGTTTATCAGCTCTGGCCAAGCACCTGCTGTGCCAGACCTGGGCTCCCCGCACGCACCCGATCAGGGCTCCCCAGACCCCGGTGCTCTGTTCCCTCACTGCTGTGGTACTGGTGGCTGCACACGTGGCTGCGGGGGTGCCTTGTGCTCGCTCTGGCCAGTGACTACACCAGGCCCTCCATGGGAAGCGGGCTCGGCTCCCCTATTTGGATACGGATGCCCTCTCCCTGGGCTGACGCCATGAGGCCGCGTGCATGGCTGGGGTCTGCACCCCAACTGGGTCCCCAGCGCTGCCGCAGCCTCGTGCACCAACGGGGCAAGGATGCTGGGAGCAAAGGCACCAGTGCGTCTCCCTCTCCTGAGCTGCCACGTCCCCTGCAAGCTGTAAGGAGAACCGAGGCACTACCTGGACCTCCAGTGTCCCCCATACAGGGAAAGGTGGCAGCGGCCATAAGAAAACCAGCCCAAAGGGCTCTTGCACAGCTGCCCACCCACACCAAACACCTCCCAGGCAGTACTGGCACCCCAGGGCGATGGGGCACCCCAGGTGACGGGACACCCCAGGCAGTGGGCGGCTGTTGCACAGCGGCAGGGAGAGGTGGCTCGGCAGGAAGCAATATTGGGTGTGCTCGTTTCTGCTTGAGTGCTCTTGCCAGCCGCATGGGATCTCCTGGGCTTTCACTTTCGTTACCAGTTAATCTTTTGTGGCCTGAAAAAACTCTGGAGGGAAATTCAGCAGACACATGGCGCCGTCCTGCTCTGGCCTGGGAGAAGCATGGGTGACCCCTGCCCAGGGCTGCTGAGCACTGGGTGCCAGCCCTGGGGAGCCACGAGAGACGGACTCAGCTCTCCTTCCTCAAATGCCAGTGCTGGGACAGGATTGTTCTCGGGACAGTTAATGTGCTGGCAATTGTAAATCGCTCGGCAATTGTGTAAGAGCACGGTCCAGGTTCTCACCACTCCTGGTGGTTTTTTGTCTATTGCTTTTCTGTTACAGTCCTCCTCTTTCCTTCAGGAGCGTGCAGCCGTGGGAGCTGGCTGGTGGGGAAGCGAGCCCAGGGGACAGCACTGTGAGCCCTGAAAGCTGGGGCCACGGAAGGAACATAGCAGGATGCCCAGGGACCCTTGTCCAGCCGGCAAAGCCACAGCCTGCCCGCAGTGCCGTGGCCTGTGGGGCTCTGCTGCCCAGACTGACACCCCCGAACAGCCCTTCTCCAGCTCCAGCTCCTCACCGCCCAGCCTGGCTCCATGTGTCCAAGAGATAAATATCTGTGGGCCGGGCAGACACCACCCCAGCACCTGCTCCCATGCAAATGGCAGCCACAAACCGTTGCTTTTTGGCTCACCTCCTCCCCACCAGCGCTCGCCATGTGCCCAGGGCAGCCTGGAATGAACAGGACGGCCCAGGGGGACGAGTGGCTCCAGCCCAAGCAGCTCCCAGCTCCCACCAAATGTATCGTTGCCTGTGCTTGGACGCTCAGGAGGCATCTCGCACACATGGGGCTGACACATCACTGCTGAGCTGCTGCCAGGAGAGTCCTGGCTGCCGTTCCCAGCGCTCCTGCAGTGCTCCAGACCTCATGGGGAGGTGAGCTGGGACCCTGGCAAGCCAGGGACGGGTGCCCAGCATGGGACCAACATCTCCCACGCCATCTTTTTCCACTAAGACAAAAGAAAGGAATGGGGAAATCGGCAAAAAGACTGCAGTCCCTGCCCTCCCTGCCTTGGCTGGGGACACTCACGCTCCAGTGGGTTGCATCACACGGACAAATGGCTTTCACAATTCCCGGCCCACATAACCCATCAGTGCAGTCATCCAGGCACTGGCTGCTCTGGCTGAGATAATCAAGGTCATACGCAATGTCTATGGCTGCCGGGCCTCCAGCCCGGCACAGTGGGTCCAGGCAGCTCCGGAGGGTCCCGGGGACATGGCACTCCCTGTGCCAGAGACCTGCACAGCCACACATGCTCGGGAGGGCTGGAAAACGTACATAGAACATCCTTCCTTCCCTCTCCCGTCCCCCCAGCTTCTCCCTCCTTTTTTTTTGTTAGGAAGGGGAAAAAAAAAAGGAGGAACAAATTAGTGATGGGAGAGAAAGTGGAGAGCGCTCCATGCCAAGAGGGCTAAGGGAATAAAATCAAATCAGAGTTTCATTTCAAACAGATTCCAAGGAATCTGTTACCCAAGATAAATGGGATGTTACCCAAGATAAATTCTTCCTTTCTGGAGGAGTGGCTGCAGCAGTAACTGATGGAGAGGCTGCCCTGGCTCTGCCCCAGCAATGCCCCAGCAGCAGCGGCTGCGCAGGTGGTGGCTCTTGGGGACGAGGGCGCCACATCAGTCCCTCCCAGCAACAGGCAGCCCCAAGATCTGTCCTGGCAGGATGGACACTGCAAACAGCAGAGATGGTTCCTGGGCACAGCCAGCCTTCCCACCTCCACCATCTTGCCTGGCCCTGCTTTGGTGCAGAGCGGCCAGAGCCTGCCAGGAGAGAGCTGGCACTGGGGCAGTGCATCAGCATCCAGGGGATCTAATGGGCAACACCAGCACCTCCGGGCAGGGAAGGAAAGGTGGATTTTCCAGCCAACTGAGCACAGCAAAGCGCCTGAGCCCACTCACAACCCCGGCAAGCTCCCAGCACTGCTAGGTCCCTGCTCTCATCAGGACTTCTCTTGCGTTGGTCCTCAGAAACTCTCAAAAAGCCTCTGGGAAGGTAAACAGTGCCCAGACTGAGCTGCGGCCAAACACTTTGTCATCTCAGATGAGCTCAACAGGATGCCGAGTGACGCTGCACATTCAGGGGAGAGAGGGAGCATGGGGCTTCATAATTGATTTCCTAGAAAATTGCTTCTGTGTTTGGAGCGGGAGCATGAGGAACGCAGGCAGAGCGGCCTTCTTCTCTAAATGGCATCTCGAGAGTCAATTATTTCTCAGGAGTGGAAGCATTTATTTAGGCAGCCCTGGAGAGGTCCCAAGGCTGCTGGCTGTTGCCCTCCCCTCCCCAAAGCCCTCCTGGCACATCCCGTACATGAGGCTCCTCCACGTCCTTCTCTGCCGCTCCTAGGACACACAGGGCACAGGGCTCGGCCAAAGCACAAAGGCGCTGACCAAGGCACTTGCGGGAGGGCGCAGCCTCTGCTCCATCCCCTCAAGCTCATCAGTGAGGGGGAGGTCTTGCCAAGGACCCCAGCCTCAACCTGTCCCTGCTTTGGGTCCCATGCAGTCCCGGATCTGTGTTGAGGCTAGAAAACCCCATTGTGATAATCCAGCCCAGCTAATGAAAACCAGATGAAACCCCAAATTAGTCACAGCCTCATGTTTTCCCAGCCTGTTTCAAATGCGCAACAAGGGTGAAGCTTTGGCAGGGCTGTGCTGGCACCGTGGACCCACAGCTCCCGGCACGGTGTCCTCCTGCCAGCCCTGGTGGCCCCGAGCCCCTTCTGCTCTGGGTGCAGGGGCCCATGAGCAGGGACCACATCACAGGCTTGGCTACGTGAGCTCAGCGAGCTGCAGCCATCCCCTGCTGCGGCAGATTTCCCAGCACTGGAGCCGTGCCTGGGTCTCCAGCCAGTGCCATCCCCGGCTCCTCACCCCCGGGAGCAGAAACGCCTTGTGCAGCAGCAAAGAGCTGTGGCTGTTGCCTTGCAGTCCCGCTTCCCAGGGCAGCTATGGGTCTGCCCCTGCCCTGGTCGCCCCCAGAGGGAGGTGCTGTCCTGGTGCCCGAGCGGCACCTTCTGATTTCCCTGACATGGGGAGAGAGGGATTCACCCAGTGCTGCTGAAGCCGGGGTGGCCTCTGGGCACAGAGAATGGCCTGCCTGTGCCAGCATGGCCCTGCCATCCCCTGGGACCTGGGCATGATGCAGAGACATTGGGCTGGAGCTCACCAGGCTATTTCTGCCGCAGCTGCCCCAGAAGTCATTTCCCACCAGGCTGTCACAGAAGAAGGATGCGAAGGGAGGTCCCATCGGAGAGCTGGCCTAGGCGGGCCCCTTCGGGCACTGACCCCACTGGGAGGGAGAGGATGCAAAACCCCAGGGATGGTGGAGGCTGGTCCTATAGGCTGCTTGCGGAGAGCAGGGATGTCAGCTGGCCAGGGGATGGAGTGGGCAGCATGGACCCTGCCAGGGCCTAGCCAGCCCATGGGCAGTACAAGGCTCGGAGCCAACAGGCAGGGGAAAGCGGAGGGCACCCGGGAAACTCATCACTGCTGGCAGCTTGTCACTGTCGCAAGCTTGGCCCTGTGGTGCCTCGTGCCAGCGGGAGGGGAGGACCTGCTCCAGCAGAAGACGTGAGAAATGGCATTTTGTCTGAGGGGGAATTTCCACAGGAAACCTGTGCTTCCAGCCACTTGGATATGGCTGGGAACAACCCCAGCAATGCTTGGTCTCAACAGCCAACAAGCATTATTGCCTAGGCAAAGGCTCCTTGTTCCCTCACATCATTCATTCAGCTCAGAAAAACCAGCCAGGTTTCTGCCTACTGAAAAACACGGGGCATCAGGAGTGGGGGCACCAGGGCAGCACCCGGCCCCCCACCCTGCGCCGGTGCAGCCACGCATCCCTGCGCTCATCGGAGCGCTCCCCTCGCAGAGCCCAGGTTGCCACAGTAACCTCTGGTCCCAGCCAGCTCCTGCCATAAACACGCTGCTGCGGGTCAGCCCGGTTCAGTGGCGGCTGTGCCAGGGCCAGGACTGCATGGCAGCGCGGCTGCCCCAGCGGGACCGAGGCCCCACGGCGCTTCTGCGGGCAGAGCTGGGGTGCCTGCCCTCCGGTGCAGGATGCAGGCACGGTGCAGCATGGCACAGCCGAGCACAGGCTGGGGTTGGGCCAGGCGGCAAGAATGGGAACCGGCAGCCGGGGCCGAGGAGGAAGCAAGAAGGGAGCGAAAGCAGGAACTCGAAAGCGAGAGCAGCCCTGGGCTCCCCCCAGGGCCAGGCACTGCCCCTGCGGTGGCTGGAGTTGGAGGAGATGGCTGCTGGGCAGCTCCAAGGGGAAAGCTGCCCACGCCATCCTGGCCGGCAGTGGGGTGAGGTGGGGGCCAGGGGGCTGCTGTGGAGTCCAGCTCCCACAGTCCGAGCAGGCACCCAGCTTTGGGGACAGCAGGGGGGACAGCTCGCACTCCCTGCGCTGGCAGTTTTCCAGCAGAGCTGATGCAGAGGGATGCAGAGGGCTCCCCGGGGATGAGGAGGCTCCTGCCCCTGCTAACAGTGGCGTGGTGCTAATTCCCAGGCCTTGTACTAATGGACACCAAGAAACCGTTGCCTCTGGAAGGAAAAATAAGGGGAAAAAATCGGCTGAGGAGCCCCCCCTACAGCAGGCTGGTGGCTCGGGGCACACAGGGCTTAGAACCAGATTTTGGTCAAACCCCACCAGCCCCCTGAGCAGCTGACCCTGGAAGTTGGTCCGTGGGGACAGTCAGGAGCTGTGGCGGTCCTAGCCCAGGGCCCTTTACCCAGTGTTGGGGTGAGGTGAACCCTTGGCATTGGTGCCAGCACAGCATTTGGGATGCATGCAGAACAGGCAGGTCATGTCCCTTCGGCACGGCAGCCGCCAGTGGGGCTGGCAGATGGTGGCACTTGGGGACCGTGCTGTGCTGGAGCTCCAGGTCTGACCTCTGCCACACCTGGCAGCGGGCACCGCCGCTGAGACCTTGCGTGGCTCAACTCTGCTGCGTATTAAAGTTTGAGAGTGATGCAATATTTGATTGTTGTTTTACGAGCGTTGGGAGGCAGGGAGGGTGTTTGGCTTGGGCAGCAATAGCTTGTGCCCCGCAGCTCAGCTCAAAGCTGCCCTCGACGAGGGCGTGACGAGGAGGAGGCTTAGATGGGCATTTGGAGCAGAGCATCCCACTACTTGTTCCCAGTTCCACCTTGATGGCAGCAAACAACTGGACAGAGGAAGGATGGAGGAGGAGACCGCAGTGCCCGTCTACCCTGGCAAACCAGCAGGTACCGAGCCGCATTTCATCGCTGCAGCCAGCCCTGCCCGAGCTCCATGGGGCTGCTGCAGGCACAGGGCTAGGCACAGCCTCGGCCAGGGGCTGGTGCAGGAGGGTGGCGGGAGTTGGGGTCAGGGCAGGGCACTGACCCCCCACGCTAGCTGGGGCCTTTATGCCGCCCACACGCTCACCATTGCCCAGCACCCGGCGGAGCTGTGGGCAAACGTTTCTGCCCGCCCACTGCGCTCGGGTACAGGCTGCCCCGCTGCATGCAGCTGCGTGCCCAAGAGCCACCGGGTGCTGGGGGGGGGGCTGCTCTGGCTGTGCCCCCCGCTGCTGGGGACGCGCCTCTGCCTGTGCAATACGAACCTGTGGTGGTTTGCGATGGGCTGCATGGGAGAAGCCACGGTGCTGAGCTCAGGGGGCTTGGGGCACGCACGGCCGTGTGGAGGGCGAGGGGAGTGGGGGGGCCTGGAAGCTGTCAGGGTGGCTGCCCTGGGGCTGGGCTGGGCAAGGGGGAGGCTTGTGGTTTCCCTGCCTCATTGGAGCTGCTGGGGTCATTGCAACAGCAGTCAGGGAAGGGTGTGCTCAGCGCAGCCACCCAGCACCAGTTGCGGCCCCATGCAGCCCCGCGCCTTCCCTGCTCGGTGCCTCCACCCACACGTGAGCCATGCGACCCTCGGCATTGCTGCGGCCCCACTGACGGGGCACTGCCGAAGGGCATGGTGCAGACCACGCGGCCGACCTTGGCTGCCTGCAAAGCAGCTTGGTGCTGCAGAGCCTTCAGAGCCACGTCCCTGTGGGAAGAGCCCAGAGCACCTGGGAGGATGCAGGAGGGGACCCTCCGGCAGGACCCTGGGCAGGAGGTGGCCAAGCCCTGGGCGTCTCTGCCTCCCACCCCCCTTGCAGCACTGCTAGTTCAGTCGCTTGGCCCCAGGAACTGGGGCTGTAATCATGGCTGTGCCACAGCCTCTCTAATCCCCATCTGCGGGTTTATCCTCAAGGAGCCGTCGATATTGAACAGGCTGGACGAGCCTGAGGTCAGCAGGACCCCGGGGCTCAGCCAGCTGTAGCCAGGGCCCCAGGAGAGCTGCGGGCCTGCCTGTGCTGACAGCTGCCTGCTCTGGGCTCCTGTGGCACAGGGCCGCCTTGGCAGGTGGCTGCCCATCCCCACAGGGCCACCCCATCCCTGTCACGCAAGCGCCTGCATCCCAAGCAGCTTATCTGCATTTGGAACCCCCTAATCTGTTTGCACGTTCAGCTCAGACACCGTCCCTGCTCCCTCCCCGCTGTGCTGCTGGAGGAGGCCCTGGGGAAGGAGCAAAGCCACTCCCGTGACCTCCTTTTGGAGCCACAAACAATCCCATTACCCCAGAACCTGGCCCTCCCGCCTGGGTCCTGCTGCGGTGCCCCGCACAGGGAGGAAGCAGGGAGCCCAGCCCTGCACCAACCACAGCCCCCCTGGGGTGGAGTAGCCACCGGGTGCTGGGACAGGAGGGCAGCAGGAAGGGGGACCTTTCCCAGGCACTTCCTCCTGCTGGAAATGAGGCCGGAGCACTTTCTGTCTGTGCTGCATTCACAGCAGGAACCCCCGAGATCAGACCGGCAGCCAATTCAGCCCGTTACTCAAGGGGTGAACCTGGGAAGCAGGGCAGGTTCTGACAGGGATGCAGCAGGGCATGTGGGTGCAGGGAGATAAGAAGCCACTTATCTGCAGCAGCACGGGAGGGAACACTGCGTTCCTGACAGCAAACGGTTGTGGCAACCTCAGGGTTTGCATATCTGTAAGAAAATTCCTTGTTCCGGGGTTTTCTACCCCATCGTGCAGCTGGCAGAGGGGAGCTGGGAACCGCTGGGGAGGAGAGGGGAGAGCCCTGGGCTGAGCCACGTTCCCACGTGAGCCCCCCACCCCACGCCCTGGGCTGTGCTGCCGGGGTTGGCACACGATCCTGTACAGCTGCCTCAAGGGCAGGAATGGGTTTGCCAGCCCCATGCAGAGCCCTGGTGAAATGGAGGGTCCTGGTGGGGCTGGTTCCCAGAGCTCAAACCCCAGCAGGCTGCTCCAGGGAGCGGGGAGGGCACAGGAGGCTTCAGGGCCATCTCCAGCACCTCAGAGCAGCCCAGCATGGCCGGTTACCACAGGGGCTATGGCGGATTTAGTGAGCGTGACCCACATGAAAAATCCCCCTGCTAATCCTGCCCTGACAGAGCAATAATCCCTCCCTCTCAGCCTCATCAGAGCCCAAACCCTGCACGGAGGTTGCTGCTCTGTGGCTTTGCAGAAGGGCACAGGTGGCAAGTGCCGGGGGTGTGGATCCTGCCCCAAGCCTGCGGGAGACGCTGGTGCTCCACGGGCAGCAGGGCGCTGGCTGCCTGCTCCCCGTGCACACACACGCAGCTTCTGCCCTGCAAGGCCTGGGACTTGCCGCCCTCCGCACCAGCTCCAGCCCAGGGCAGCGAGGCTGGGGGCTGCAGCCAAGGCAGGGGGCTGAGGGCCAAGTCTGGCCCCAGAGAGGGGCAGGGAACAAACAGGGCACAGCGGCACAGCTCCCCGCGAGAGGGCAGGGCAGGCCCACGCTGCAGCCCTGGGCCTGGAGCCATGGCCCCAGCGGGGCCCCCGGGCAGCCACCCGGTCACCCAGCCCAGGGACACGGCCCCGAGGTGAGGGTCCTCTTCCCCCGCAGAGCTCACTGAGCCCTGGGGTCTACACCCTGGGGGGAAACAGGGCAGGGCCCCAGCACAGCCACGTCCTCCCACGCTGGCACCCGAGTTTCCTTTACGCAAGCAGAGAAGACCCAGGCACTACGCCGGGGCAGAGAGAAACCAGCAGCAGGCTGCGGGATAGCGATACACCCGCTGCCATCCCCCCACTCCCCCAGGGAAGGGCCCTGCCATGCCCCGATAAGGGCGAGCAGCCAGCCCACGCAGGCTGGGCAGCGGCACAGGCCAGGTGCAGGCAGCACCGGGGTGGGTTGGTTTGCACCAAGCAAACCGCAGCTCTGGCGTCAGGGCCGGCGTTTTGCTGACAGAGGCCCCAGTTCCCGGAGCAGGGTAAGGCAGGCGCTGCATGCGGACAGCTGAACTCGCACCCTGAGACCGCGTCGCTTCAGAGTCTTTTATTTTGGAGAAAGTTAAACCTGTAAATACAGCAATAAAATATACATAAAAATAAAGTTTTTTACAGTATTGAATGCTGCCCAGGGCTACAGTGACTGCAGCTGGAGGCAGCGAGCGCAGGGGCAAGCGGCCCTTGTCCCCTCTGAGCACCTCCCAAATTCAAAGGGCATTCCTGTCGCCAGGGCCAGCCACGGACACCCTCTCCTGCCCACACCCAGCTAAGCGGGCTGGCCAGGACCCCACAGCCCTCTTTCTCTTCCCCTGGGGACCCTACCCCCCTGCCCTGCCCCCAGGCTGTGATGCTGACAGCATAGCCCACAGTCTTTACTGGGTAGACTGGGACGACAGGTCCACCCTGTGCCACAGCAGCATCACTGGTACAGATGATTGAGGGTTTTTCTCCACCCAGGGCCAAATCAAGACACATCACAGACCTGTAAAGCTTGGTGCTGGTGCCCAGTAAGATGTTTCTCCGCTGATGTTACCCACAGCCTCAGTGCCGACCGCTCCCGCAGCCCTGCCCCGAAGCACCGGGCCCAGCCGAGCACAGCACACACCCCTCCTGCCACGCCGGTGCCAGCAGCTGCAGCCCCATTAACACCACGGGCTTCCAGATGCAGCGGGGAGGCAGGCAGCTCTCCCGCTGCCTCTCCATCCCATTCCTTGCCCATAGGTGTCTGCGTGCCCACTGCATGGAAAAGGCAGGAGGGCTCCCCCATTTCTGGTAAATACAGAACCACAACCATCAGTCAAGCACAGTTTCCACCTTTCCTTGACAACCCCCAAGCAAGGAAGCCTGCCCTCTGTAACACCCATGTCTCTGTCAAGCACTAGCCAACCAGATTCCTCTCCCTACGTACATCCTGCTCCCTTCAACTCTTGCCACCTCCTACCTTAACAGCAACAGCCAACCTCCAACAAAAATGCCACACGAAGCCCCTGAAAAGCTGCAAACCCACTGCCTGGGACATTACAAGCCATACCAGAGGGAAAAGGGCCAGGCCAGGCCATCCACTGCAGGTCACGTTGGATCCACCGGCCTCCCATCCTCCCTCCGGGGTCCAACAGGTCTAACTCTGCGCAGCGAGGGAGGCACAGCCATGCTCCTGTCACTAGCCCAGCCACAGGGCAAGCCACAGTTGGGGCAGCCTCTGTGGTTATACCCAGGTCCCAAAACAGACCCAAGATGCAAATGCTGCATGCTCACAAGCATGCACTGGTGTTGGGACACCTCACTGCCCTGCCCCAGGGCAGCCTTTGCACTGCAGGCAAACCAGTCATCCCAGCAGGAGCCCTGCAGCTCCTGGAGCCAGCCAGATCTCTGTGCCAGCAGCAGGAAGTTGGTGGCAAGCACAGGCAGCCACCGAAACTCCCTGCTCCCAGCAAAGCCCAGGCTGAGCCCAGCAGAAGCACTGCCCACACGGGGAAGGAGCACCTGGGCCCATCCACCTTGCAGCTCCAAGCCATGTGCTGGTCCTCCTGGCCAAAAGCAGGGCCAAAGGTGCAGAGAGAACCCTCTGCACTCTGCGAGCTCTGGGAGGGCTGCTGGGGCAGCAGCAACGCAGACCCCTGTAGCGCAGCGCGTCACGTAACCCGTGTGGAGGCCAGGGCTGGCTGATCCCCTCTCAGGTGCCCGGAAGCAAATCCAGGTTCGTAAGATCCTGTGAAAACAGGCTTTTGGACTCTGGCAGTCAGGAAAGCAGCTTTCAACAGCAGGCAGCACAACTGGGGCTGCAGAAGCGTTTGTAAAAACTGAGGCTGCAATCGGAGGCTAATAGGCACTTGAATGATGAGCAAAACAATAATAAAAAACTGTTATGGAAGGAAATAGAAAAAAGTTCATCCCCCCCTCCCCCCAAAGAGACGAATGGAAACCACCCTGGAGAGGGGGGTGTTCATTTAGGTCAAACAAGGAATCGGTGGCAAGGACCCTGGCCCCAGCTCCTCCCAAGGAAAGGCTCAGAGTAACCGTGACTGAGCAGGGAGAGGCCAGGGGAGCTCTTTGGAGGCAGGAAGCCTGAGTCCTGGGAGGGCCCCCCACGAACGCCGGCGGAGCACCTCACATAGGTGAAGAAGCACATTCCGGGGTCAGCTCCATGTCGAAGGTCAGTGACTCTGTGGGGAGATACAGCCAGAGGTTACAGGACCCGTGCGTGGCTGTAGCCAGGACCCCCTCAGGTGCCACGTCTCACCAGACTCACCAAACTGCCCCCCTGCATTGGCCTCTGCTCCCTCGCTGCTGGTGCCAAACTGCATGAGCGAGTCCAGGGTGCGCGGGGACATGGGCAGGTCAATGGTGTTGCTGAAGGAGGTGCTGTCCGAGGGAGGAAAAGCACAGAAACCTCCAGAGTCAGGGCCTGACCAGAGCTCTCCGACACCCCCTCTCCCCCCTGACAGGCCCCAGGACATGGCACAGCCAGTCCCAAGAGCTCTACAGAGGAAAGGGGCCCCAGGAGGGGAAGAACACACCCGCGGTTAGGGCAGCGAGCCGGGGCCTGGCACAGCCCCCGCGGTTTCCCCTCACCCAGGCTGTGAGCCTTACGGCACCCAGACAGAGTCCAGGCAGTGGTGGGAAGGAAACCCCCTGCAAGCAAGGCTCAGCACACAAATGCCCCTCCCAGTGCTCACACACACCCCCCAGGAACACTCACGGGGTGACACAGATGAACTTGGTCTTCAGATACGGAGCAGCACCTAAAGAGGAGCGAGCAGTCTTGTCACCAGCCGCCAGAGGAGGAACCCTGCTCTCCTCCCACTCGGGAGCACAGTTCTGCAGGCAGCACCCACCCTCCCAGCCCTGCACAGCCCTCGCTGCCTGCACCCCATGGGGACCCCGCTGCTAGTCCCACGCTGTGGTTATGCCCTCCAGGGGCCGGCACAGGATCCTGGCTGGTGACAGCTCTTCCACCAGCACTGTCCCTGGAGCCTCCCCATGGCACAGGAGCCGTGCTGGAGCGCAGAAAGTCAACGACTACCTGAGTCAGTAGCTTCAGAGTGCTCCTGGCTCTCAGAGCGACAGTACTTTCCAAACGCCTCCTCCTTAGGTATGTCTGGGTACAGGTACACCAGGGGGGACACCAGGATGTTGGTGGCATCCATAATTTTGTAGCCCATGATGATCTCCGCAAATGACATGTTGTTCAGCTGCTGCTTGGTGTAAGGCTCCACAGACTGGATCTGGGTCTTCCCTGTACAAGGAGACTTTTGACACAGGGCAAGACACCCACGTTCCTCGGGTGAAGGCAGAGCCTTCCTCAAACACCCCAGGAGCAGCAGGGACAAGATTGGCCTGGGGCCGTGCTCAACCTCACGAGGCACCCAGCAGACCACGGGGCAGGATGGGGACCTGCCAGGTGGCTTCAGTGCCACGGAAAACTGCGCCACACAGGCAGCACATGGGCAGGGACACTCAGGAGGCAGAGACCAGCAAAGGGCACCCAGGCTCAAAGAGTTAACCTAAGCAGAGGTCTAGTCAGGACAAGAAAAAAAGAACAAGTGTCTTATCAGGGGGTTCCAAGGCTCCTTTGGAGCCAAAAATGCTGGCTGAGCAAGGCACGGCACCCAGGGCAGCAAGGTGGGGGAGAGCAACATACCACTGATGTCTTTCTCCACCCATGTGAAGGTGATGCCACCTTCCTTGCTGCTCTCGCTGAACCGCAGCAGGAAGGTTCCTGGAGGCTTGGTGCTCAGGATGGCTCGCTCCCGCTCCTTGCTGATGAACCCCATGATGTACCTGGGCAGCAGGAAGCAAGGAGAGCAAGGATGGGTCAGGATACTGGAGCAGCTATTCCAGGATGTGAACCCTGTCAGCAATCTGCACAGTGTTTGGCAGCAGCAGAGCCTGGCCTGGCCACTGGCAGAGCCACTAATATCTTAGGGATTCCCAGGTGCCAGGGAGGGTTTTCACTCTGAATCAGCCAACAGGGTCTGGACAGAAAAAGCATCCTGTCAGAGCCCACCTGCACCTGGACAAGGCACCCCACTCCATCAGGACAGGACTCATGGGACCCCTCCCAAGGCCCAGCCCAACCATGGCTCTCTGGACCAATGCTGGCTGAGGCTCACCCTTCATTCCACAGCGCCAGGATGTATTTTTTCACTAAGTCAATGATGTTGTCCAGCCAGACCCAGAAAGAGAAGCCTTTGCCAGCCATATTCTCCTGAGGAAGAAGACAGAGAGGCTGTGAGCATGGCTTGGAGGAAGGGAACAGCCAAGGGAAGGTGCTCAGGGGAAGAGGGAGCATTATACCTTGCAGAACTTGGCCCAGGTGATCTGACAGCCAGAGTAATTCACACCTGGCCCTGGCAGAGAAGAACAGGAGCATCGACATTTAGATAGAGCTGTTCTCCCAAAGACACCATTTCCAGGGAGTAACCTGAGGGACAGCAGGGATGGGCAGGACACCCTGGTTACCTAGAAGTTTTTCTGCCAGTGTTGTCAGCTGCTCAATGCTGAGGCCACGCTTGGTGGTGGAGGAGAACTGCCAGCTCAGCACCTCTGCCACCTGGTCCCAGGTCCCAATGGGGGGCTTGGTGAAGAAGTTCACGTTCTGCACAAGGGAAAACACAGCCCTGAGTAAGACACAGAACAGAAGCAGGACCAGGTCCTGCCCCTGCCCTGCTACCAGGCCACAGCTTCCCTCTCCCTGGCTGTAGCGACACTCTGGTCCCAAAGCCTGCGCTGCTGCTTTGCCATCCATCCCCTCAGCACTGGGCCCTACCTTGGGGTTGTTGGTCAGCATGTTGTACCACAGGATGGATGCCCAGGCATTGGGCATCTGGCAGATGTTGGAGATGACCACCACAGGCAGCGAGTGGGTCTGCAAAGACAGGATGTGACCACAGGCTGGGACATGTCCCAGGGCTCCTCTGCACCCAGGCCCATCGCAGCCACAGGCAGTAACCCACAGCTCACCTCCAGGTCGATCTTCAGCCCCTGGTGATACACCTCTGTCTCAAAGGTGATGAGGTGCAGCTCCTCAGTGACTATCAACGAAGCCTAGGGTAGAAGAGGACATGATGAGCACACAGGAGATGCCTGCCCTTGGCCTGACACACAGCCATCACACCCAATGCCGCTGCTCAGGTCTGGGTGGAGAGAGCTGGTCTGGCAGCTGCCAACACACCAGAGGGTGCCTGCAGACAACACCCTCTCGGGGCAGGGCTCCTGCTTCCCCTCGCGGCTCAGCTGCTCGACAGGGAGCAGAGCTGACAGCAAAGGGCTCTCTTACCCAGGGTCTCCCCAGCACTTACATCGCAGTTGGCTCTGCCTCCGTTACCACACCGCTGCTCCCGCAGGGTCTGCGGAGAGAAGGAATAGACTGAAGCAATACCATGACAGCACATGGCCTTAACAGGAGCAGCCTGAGAGCTCATGGTACCTACCAGGTGCTTGAACTCTGCTGAGAGGCTGCCATTGTTTGACTCCTCCATGTTCATGACCTTGGTGTTTGTCCCCAGGATGTTGAACTTCCGGGACCTCGAAAGAGGAAAGACAGAGCATGGCTGACAGAGCCCCCTCAGAGCAAATGTGCAGTAGGATATTTGCCAGGATTAAAAGCAGAAGCAAGGAGGAAAAAAAAACAACAAACAAAACCCAACAAAACATTGCACTTACCCCCGAAGTGCTGCAACATCCCCAGAGTCCCTAGGAAAGGGGAGAGACACACCCAGTCATGGCTATGGCCGCCTTCCCACTCTGATGCAGACAAGCTGGTGCATGGGCCTGGCTGCATCACCACATCAAGTCCCACAAGCCCCCCAGGCTGTCCCCCCAACGTGGGAACAAACCCTTGGGAGCCAGTGCCACCCTGCACCCTCCTCTTCCACCGGGGATCATGCTGGCCCTCAGTACAGGGATGGAGCCTGACCCAAGGGCAGCAGGAACAAGTCCCACTCCAGTAACCCCACCTAACACTGCCAGGATCAGAGCATAGAACTCACTTGTCAATGCAGACTTTAATTTTCAGCTGATAGTTCAGCTCTGGAAACTTGACCAACAACCTGCAAAGAGTCAGCAGAGGCAGAGCGTGAGCATCCTGCACATGCAAACAACTCCAGTGCAACGCAGCATCTGGCACAGACTGCAGAACAGCTGGAGGGACAGCAGTGCTGTGTGCATCCCCCAGCAGGCAGCACCATGGTTCACACCACAAAGCCCATGGGGATGTAGCATCACCCAGCTCCTCCGGCATCCCTGAGCCCGTCTGCATGCAGGCCTGCGACACATCAGTCCCAACACCTGTCCCCAGCATTGATGCTCCTGAGGCCCCCAAGGAGGGCTCATTTTGGCTGCCGACTGCCCACACCAGACAGGTATCTGCTCTGAACAAACACCCTCCACACTGCTCTGTGGCCAGATGCTGCCACATGCCAAGGGGACAAGGGGGGCACAGCTGGGAGATGGTGAACAAGCTCCAGGCAGAGCCTGGTGTCAGAGCAGCCTCCCTCTGCAGAGGCTAGCCAGGGACACAGGCCAGCTGAAAGGCAGCTGGCCAGGGACATGCTGATGCTTCCTGCTGCCCGCCCCCACAGCAGGATTTACCAGAACCCCGTCTCCCTCCAGGAACACCGCAGAGCCCCAGCCAGCAGCCGCCATCCCTGCACCGAGTCATGCAGGCAGTACTCCAGCAGGGCCAGCCTGCTGGAGTTCATCCCCTGCCAGCAACAGCACTCCCCAGGCAAGCTGGAGGCTGGATCCACACCAGCATCTCCTTCAGAGAGATCCTGCTTTGCCTTCCCCCGCACAGCTCATTTCCCCCTCCCGTAGCGCAGTGGGATCACAGGGGCCAGTGACCCACCTGACTTTCGTGGTGAACTGCACGCCAGTTTTGATGACCAGGGGCCGGTCGGGGTGCATGGGCATGCAGGGCTGCCTCTCCACAACAAAAGCGCTGCAGGGGAAAGGCACAAGAACCAGAGTCAAACCTCAGGCCTGGCCCAGCACACTCACTGCCCACCCCTCCACCCACTGCCTGTGACCAGGGGACTCCCTGCAGCTCCCTCCCAGCCCTCGGCACCTTTTCATCAGGTTCCTGAACAGCTCCACAATCCGCTCCTCCAGCATGGGCCGGTGTTGGACGATTGGGTCACCCTTGTAGGACACTTTCTGCTGCAGTTCTTCCAACTTCTTAATCTGCTGCCGGGTCTGTAGCTGTGATTCAGCAAGAGAGGTTATCCTAGAGGAGCAGGAAGAACTAGTGTTAGCTCTGGCTGCTGAGTCCTGCACAGTCCCAGCCTGCAGACCCCTCCTTCTTCCTTCGCTTGTGAGAGAGGACCCTCTCCATACCAAACCAGCAGAGTACAGAATATGTCTATGTCTCCCAGCTCAGCGCATTTTTCTAGGCCACATGTTACAAAAGAAACCTGCATGTGCCCAAGTTCTGCACACCAGAACAGGAACTTCTCAGAGCAGCCTTAAAATCCCACAGGCCTGGAGCTAACCGTTCCATCACCAGTACCCACTGCCGAGGATCAGTCCGTATATTTACACTTGCAGGCATCAGAAGCAATTTTGCAAGGATGTTTCCTGAGGCAAGGAGCTCATTTCCACTGCAGGTGTTTGAATGCCACCTCTCTAGGGACTGATGCAAAACCCAGCCAGCTCCTACCAGTTCTCGAGCCGGTCCAAACAGATATTTGGTGGGCCGCCAATGCAGGCGATCTGCTGCCGTCTCTTCCAGTCTGCCAATTCCTCATCTGCCAGCATCTTCTGCACATACTCCATGGCTGACAACAGTCCAGCCAGCTCGCTCACAATACCCTGTCAAAAAGAAAGCAGAATCTTCAACACCCTCTGAGATCTTTCTTCTCTGTGAACATGAAACTTGCAGAAGTCACCCAGGGCTGTTTCCAGTGCTGCTCTCAGTTCTGGCCACACAAGAACACCATACTCATACCCCCCAAAAAGGGCACCACTGCACCCCAGGGGGATCTGGAGGGCCAGCTACACGACATACCCTTCGCATTTGGTCCAGCGCCGTGAGCATCTGTTCCAGCTGCTGCATTTTCTGCCGGGTCACTGACTGATTGTTTCCATTCAGATCCTGCATGTCTGTGCAGAGAGGTGAGAAATGTTCAGCCACGCACATGGACTCCTCCTACCCTCCCAAGCATCACACAAACAAGCCTTCCAAAGCAAAGAAGCAGGCACTCTATAAAGAAGCAATCTCATACAGCCTCTAAGCACCTTGCTGGCTTTCCTGCATGCACAGCAGCGCTACCACCTCCACATGCCATTTCTCTGCTCACAGGCAGAGCTCTGGTTCACCTCCCCAGGAGGCAGGGTCAGTGGCAGAAACAAAAGTCCAGGTTTCTCCAATTGTCATGCAAATGCCCTGAGCCTAAGCCACCCTTCTTGCTTAGAGAGGAGGCACCCAGAGGCTGGAAGGTACCCTCCAGCAAGCTTCCTTGCAGGAACACACTTTGGTTTGCCATATGCTAACGAGCTTCCATTACCTCCTTGGCTTTTCAAGGTCTTGTAGTTAAAATCAAAGTCATCCTGGAGATTCTCCACCACTTTCATCTTCTGCTCCAGATCCTGCAAGGCAAGAGGTGTGGATTTATTCAAAGCACTAAATCACCACGGTGGGGAAAGGAGAAGGTGCCTAGGAGCACACATACCTGCACTCTCTTCCTCACATCCTGCAGATGCTGCTCCAGCATCTGCTGCTTTTCTGTTACTACAGCTGCTGTTGGATGCGTTGCCTGTCCCCCTTGCTGCAGAGGGGACAAGGAGGGCATTAGAACAAGGATACTACCCAGGGACGCTCCCCTCCCAGCCTGAGGAGGTTTTGCAGGCAGGGACTTGACCCCCTCACTAACAAAAGCCAGTGAGGCTGGCTGCTCGCTTGCAGCAGTAGCTCCAGGGCTGCACAGCAAGGCATGCATGGTGCAGGGCACGCTCCGTGCAAGGGGTGAGAGGAGAGACAGATGCACAAAGCTAACAGGCACCCGAGGCAGAGAGCACCCAGGCTGCATCCTGGTGGGAAGCAGCCACTGCCTGAGAGCAGAAGTTATCAGCCCCTGCAGCTGGACCATCCCTCAGCACAAAGCAGCTATCCTTACTGAAGGAAGCAAGTGGGGAAGCTTCAGACTGGAGCTTCCCCACAGCACCAAGTACCTGCACAGTGCTGCGAGGCAGGCAGAGGATGGTGACCCCAGGACACCTGAGCCACTTACCTGGGCTGCGGTGGCAGCCGTCTGGAGGAGCCGTGACTCTTCCCACAGGCAGCGAGCCACAATGCGGGCTATTTCCATCGGCTTCTCTAGGTATCTGCTCTGTAAAAGGATCAAACCCCCAAGGTTAGCAGGCACAATGTAGCTCCTGGGATCTCCATGTCCTTTAGAGCTGCAGGTCATGAGCTGGTCCAAGGAAGCTGTTGGACTTCCACAGGCCTCCCCTGCAGCCGCCCCAACCAAACCAGCACTTCCCACCTCACCTGCAGGAACTGCTTGATGCGCCGCAGGTTGTGCTGGTACAAGACGTTGGACTCCTGCAGGAAGCGGCTGTACTGCTGGTCGATCTCTCCCAGCAGGTTGTGGAACACCAGCGTGGCGTGCGACTCCTTGCTGGCAGCATATGCCCTGTGCAAGGGAGGGCAGAGTCCTGGGTGCCCAGCACAGGGGAAGGGGCAAGGCAGTGCTGCAGGCAGCCCCTTCCTAACCTGCCATCCCCCAGCCCCTTCCTAACCTGCACCAGAGCAAGGGCCAGAGCAGGCCTGACTTGCTTCATGCCAATAAACTGAGCCCTCGGCCTGCACGCGAAAGGGCAGGGCGACAGAGGTCTTGGACTCAGGCTTAAAGTCTGGCCTTAAGCCAGGCAGACAGCACACACGAGCACCTCACCAGTCCCACGTGCTCTCTGGACAAGATCCAGGAATCAGTCTCTGTGTCAACCTCCTTTACAACAGAGGCCAATGTAAGTCAGCCCTGGACAGGGACACCTCCGCTTTGAGGCTCCCCCTTCCCCTGATACGGGGTCCGACACCGTGCGCACGGAGTCCCGCTCCCCTTCGTACCACACAAGCCTCAGGGAGGAGGCCCAGTCCTGCCATGTCAAGAGCCTAGGGAAAGTGGCAGAGCTCCTCCAGAGCTCCTCCAGACCGCCTCAGCCCCTGTTGCCACCCCAGGGTGGGTGTCCCGAGCAAAGTCCCCATGCCAGCATTTCACAAGGCCTTACCAGTCCTGGCTCTCAATCCACGGGGCCAGAAACTGCCGGAGCTCCATGGGAAAGCTGTCGCTGTAGAGCTGGTGGAGCTGCTCCAGGTACCGTGTGTCGAGCTGCTGCAGCTGGTTCCACTGTGCCATCCTGGCCAGCTCCGGAGACCTGGCAGGATGGGCATGCGTGCTGCTCAGAGCTGGCACCCGGGAGCCTCCAGGCTCCCTCCCGCCAGCCATTTGTCAGGACCAGGCCACGACCGCTGCTCTGCTTTGGGGAGGGCTGATGGGGCCAGAACTGGAGACAGCCAGGGCATGGTAAGCCTGGGGCACACAGCTCTGGGAGGGCTCGTGTGGGCAAGGGCCGGGCGGTGCCTGTCCCTCCAAGGACAGCATAGAGCCAGGGCAGCTGCTGGGTGTGCAGCTCTGTGCCCATGACACTGCAGAGCTCCAATGCACCCCGAGGAATGAGCCCAGCCCTGGTGTCCCTGTGGAGCTGATCACACAACCAGGAACTGGTTCCTCTTCAGCAAAACCCACCCTGAGCCAGCAGCCAGCTGCAGGATCAGTTCAAGGAACCCTGGGACCAGCACCAGTTTGTGCCTCCAAACTGGGCTCCGGCAAGGCAAGAGTGGCCGCCAGCTCCAGCTGGCAGGGCAGGCACCGCTGCATCACCCACGGGCGGGCCTGAGTCAGGGGAAGGTGGAACCGCAGACCGAAACGGGAATGACGGCACACACGCCTCGGGGAGGGCGGGGAAGGAACAGCCTGGCTGTGAGGGGAAAAGCCCTTTTCACACCCGCCAACATCTGCACCCAGCGCTCGGCCCCGGAACCCCCGGCAGCGCAGGATGCAGCCGCGCAGCCTCGCCTGCCTGCGGGGCGAGCAGCGAAACAGCCAGAGCACCAGAAAGCAAGGGAGCACTGCTCCACCCTGAGAGCTCAACTCAAAATCCAGCCAAAGGCGAGTGTGGAAGGCGGCTTCAGCCCCAGCCCAGCCTGCCCTTGCCCTTCCCAAGAAGAGCAGCAGCAGAAAGGTTTCAATCCAGCTGCCACAGCTGCAAAGCTGAATAAAGCCCGAATTCTGACTCATTCTCTTTTCACCACATCATGAAATTAATCTGAAACATCTGAGATCAGAAGAGCAAAGCTCACACTGGCAGCCAGTGGCCATTTGCACCAGACTATAGAGCACAGCAGGCAGGCCCTGGTCGCTGAGCCGAGGCTCATTCTCTCTCACCCCTGCAGAGGATCTCACAGGCCACAGCGGGCTCAGCGAGGCACAGTCCCACAGGGCTGAGCGCAGCCCCAAGCAGGGCAGGCCAGATGCAGCCACTCTTACAAACCCAGACAGGTAGGAAGCCTCGCTTCGTTCTGGTGAGACCCCCCTGCA
>VZTV01001474.1:0-39508 GCA_013400875.1 Anhinga rufa | reverse complement strand
GGGGGCTCTGCCTGGGAAGGGAGCGAAGGCGCTGGTCCTGCCGAGAGAGGTGGCCAGCCCCTCAGCGGCGTCAGGCCGCCGAAGCGGGGAGCGCAGGGGGCGCAGGTCTAGGAGGCAGTCATGGCAGCAGCAGCAGCAGCAGCGTGGAAGGGCAGTGCTTGGCTTGCCGAGAGCTGAGAGCGATGCCAAAAGAGGAAAGACTCTTAAATTAAAAGAGAGTGGATTGTACAATTCCTGTCAAAGCTTGACGCTTTAAATACACAGGAATTACTTTACCAAAGATTTTTGCTCTCGTAAGATGAAGGGGCTTCCTCGGAATAAAGGCACGTGACCTTAAATCAGGTTTAGGCATGCTAAACTCAAAAGGCACAACATCCTCTTGCCCGGTGAAATCCTACATCCAGGGGTTTTAAGGAAAGGTTTTGAAGCGCAAATTTCTACGTGCTCCACAAAGTGCTCCACGAATGACCTTCTCTCTGCCAGAGCCCCTGTGCAGTCGTAGCAGAGATAAAGCATCAGGTGACATAGCAGCACGTGAGATTTCTAATTTCTCTGCAGAGGCTTCCAATTGACTCGTATGATTGAGGAGCAGCAGTCAAAGTCCTGCTACAGACAAAGCAAACGACGTAGAAAGAACGTCTTTGAAGAAAATTTGATTTAGTTTCTGAGGAATGATGTTTCAAAAACTTACTAGGTAAAAATATCCTCACTCCGAGTGGGGAGGATGTTCTTTTTTTAATTAAAAAGCTCCAAAACTGGCATATTGGACTCCCGCTTTGCTCTTACTGTTAGTCACGGAGTTGTTAAGCTCTTCCTCTGGGCCTCTTCCGACTTCTTCCCCTTCAACAAGAGACTTTTCATTGCCTTTAGCGGGAGCTGAACCTGCTCCTTTCCAATAGTCCGTCCAGGCAGCGTACACCTTCCGAGGCCAATTAATCCATTTGATCTATTTTTTATTCTTATCAACCTTCCATGCAAATGCGGGTGTCACGTCAGTCAGATGAAAGCCTGCTCGCTCGCTCTCTGCGGTGCTTTAATTTCCGTTCGTTTGCCGTGACTTAAAGAAACAACAACAAGTCTGGGTTTGGCTGCGCCGACGTAAGTACAGGATTGCTTTATCATGGGCTAAGGGACAGAGATTTTCAGTACCGTTCTCACAACTGCCTTTTCATCCTGGTATATAAAAATAAAATAATAATATTAAAGTCCCCCAGAAAATAGGAGCAAAGAGCAGTGACGCTCCAGGGCTTATCCATGATCCCTGAAGCACTTGTATTCCCAGCAGTCTACTGAAACCAACTGTTTGGAAGTTGTAAAACTGCCGTGGATGGTGGCACCTCGGTGGCGGTTTTCTCAGCGAGCCCGTCATACCTTTTCACTTGGCCGAGCCTTCTTTACGGTCTCTGTTAGGGAAAACCAATCACAATTCGCGATGATACCTCATGATTCCTGACGATACCATCGACTCCCGGCGATCCGGTAGTCTGAACGTGGAGAGGTGATCCTATGGCTCAGTGTAGGCTCTGATACTGGTGTCTGGTATGTCAGATAAGGAGGATTGTTTGGAGCAATTTTGTGGCTTTTCGGACTTAAGTTTTTTAATCTGATGGTATTCGGCTGAAGAGAAACATGCCTTTTATATGGCAGATATCTAACGGATTTCGCATCAGAAGGAGGAGGAAGCACAAAAGGAAACGGCACTATGACTGTGCCTTTTAAACAACAGTTCTGGAAAGTGCTTATGATTCAGCTTTGCTGAAATCCTGGGCTCAGTGAAATCAGTGGGACTTTTAGTTCCAACCCAGATAGCTAGCTTACGTGTTATCGCTATTGCTTAATTAGCATCTGCTCCAGCTAAGAATACATTTCTTGGTACATAGTACATATTGCAAACACTTAAATTCAATGCACATCTAAATTCAAGCTTTCTTTTCCAGAAAGCGTCGGATCGCTGACCTGGAAACCAGCTACGCTCAGCAGATCGCTACACCTGGAAAGAGTATGAGTAGCTTATCGTTAGAGGATTGGACCAAGACCTTTCTCCAAATGTGCAGTAAGCCTCGCTAAATATCTAAAGTATTATGCATATCTTCTATTTCTTCTTGACTCAGCCCCTTTTAGTTCCAAGAAATTAAAGAAAAGATGTACTGTTAGAAGGAAACTTGGCAGAGGGCTTATTCAGGTAGTTATTCAAAATTGTACATAGCCGACGCGATACATGCTGGTCTTATATTGCTGCAGGAGCTGATTTCTGGATGTTTTCATTTTTGTAGGTTCAAAAATCTCAGCCTGGACAGTAAAACGATCGCCTCGTGCAAATAATACGCGTCATTTGAATGCAATATACCTGTAAAGTGTTATTTTTTATGTAACACGCTTAGGTACCAATCTTTCATTTCCAGGGGAATAAACTGAATACACAGTTTGTTTTAGATACACATATGGAAATGGATGTGGACAAGTAGGGGAAAGGGGCAATAACGGATTTAAATAACAGATGGCATTGATCAAAGTCAGGTCAAATGAAGGCACGGCAAAAGCTATACTGAAAGACTATCATGAGGTGATATAAGAAACACATTAAAAATTAAATCTACTGTTTTGAATTTGATTTCAGAGACATACATACGAGATATTTCAATGTCACTTGCTATCCTGAGTTTATTAGTGTAAGTCCACATTTTGAAAAGAAGCGGTGGCCTCAGCCTTGAAAATGCTTCAGTGCGACGGTGCATCTACCATACGAAGAGTTAAACGTAAGTGGCAGTGTTTGCAGGATTTGGGATTAAAGATAAACTCAGCTTCACCAGAAGTATATAATCCTAATTGCATTTTAAATTGGGGCCAAATTATACTTTAATTATCAGTGGGAACGGGATCATTAAGTTCTACGGAACAACTCTCCAGAAAAGAACTATCAAAAATTTGACCCTATCTTTCTGATAAAGGCTCAGTCGTTCTGAGAAAAGCACCTTCCAAATCATGCAGACAGTAGAACTCAAATCTTACCAGTGAGAGACGAGTGCCACAAGGTGTAGTGAAACTGCCTTGTGTGTGACTGTCGTGTTAAGAAATTAAACCTACCAGATGCAGTAGTCCCAAGAGAGCTCATAATTATTTCATATCATTTACTAAAAGAATTCACCTGTTAAATTAATACTTCCATAAGCTCATGGCCAGTGGCCATTGGAATACATTTATATTCAATTCGATCCATTTACTAGATGTCACACGTACATAACGATGGCAGCCAGATACACCCTTTATCGTTATGAGTGAGACTGATAACTTATGTGGCACAGCCACTCAATCAGGTGACTCTTCAAGAGTGAATTTAAAATTCTGGCACACAAAACACCACCATAGCAACAAAGACAGCCTGGCAACAGCAGCTGCTGCATGAAAAGAAACTGGAAGGGGAGGGGGAATCTTGTACAAAAGTCCGTTTCCTGTCAAAATCATTTTAATTTTTTTTTTCTTTCACATCAGCATCACAAATGCCTTTAAAACACTGGGAGAATAAATATTAATGCACAAGGTTTGAAATTACGACACAAATAGTGTCTTTGTGTATTTGGAATGACCCAGTCACTGCTACGCTCACTGGGACCATATTTTGCTCTGGCTAGATGGACCTGCTGCACAGCTGGCACCTATGGATCTCTGTGCCACAGGAAACGGTCCACGTTTCTCCATACAACGCCCTGAATGAGGAAGAACGAACCCCCGATGGTCTGGACGGAAGATGCTGCCAAACAGAATTCCCCACCCACTGACCTCCACCATGACTCTCTTCGTGTCGTGGTAGGATTAATTCATTACTGTGGCAACTAGCAGAGCTGCGCACACGTGCCTTTCACAGGTGTGTTTCACATGCAGAATCAGAACCTGAAACTGGTCTGGATGGACATACTTTACCTTTTACTCAGAAACATTTCTCCCCCTAAGCCTGTCACAGCCCTGAGGGCACTAACAGGCTATAATGGCCCTGATCAGTTTTTCCATGGGGGCTGCCCCCCACCTCTGCCTGTGGCCCAGCACTCCATTTCATCTCAGCCTGAGGCCATCAGTGATGCTGCAGGATGCTGGTCCCCAGCTCCACCACAGACCGGAGCCCAGCACATGGACTGACATCCCAGCCTGGCCTCAGCCCAGCCCCAGCCCCATGGCCCTGCCATCCTGGGGCTGTGTCTGACCCTGCTTCCCCTCATGGGGCCTGATCCTGACCCCCACCCACAGGCTGACATCCTGCCCCAGCCCCATGGAGGTGCCTGATGCCCTGGGCTGGGGGCTGCCCCCTCAGCCTGCCCTGCTCACTCACTGGGGATGGTGGGATGACCCACAGATGGTGAGGTCCCTCCCGGCTCCCCCTCCATCCCATGGGGCCCCTCCACAGCCCGCAGCATCCTGGCCACAAGGTAGCTACTGGCCCTAGTGGTGCCCTGACACTCCCTACCTAACCTCTACATTAGAAAGACTATTACCAGAAGAGGACTAAAGTAATGCAATACTTGCACAGTTAGAATCACAAGACAAAATGTCAGTAGGTGCATTCCCTAGAAAGTATCAATTCCCCCTTTTTTATGTAATATAACCTGTTCTTGCTTCCCTGTTAAGTTTATAGCATAATATATTTTTGCAGATTGTGAAAACCAGTCCATAAAACGTACAACACGTTCACGAATGCTGAAGTTAACTGTGAAAGACTTCACGGCCTACCAGATTTGTTAAATCACCACTGATATAAACTGTCAAAGGTCCACTGACTTCAAAGCTGTGCATTTGTTTATACCAGTGTAATGTCTGCACCTTTGCCTTTTTTTCCCCCCTTCTAGGTCTTAACTGTTGTCCCAGCTGTGTAAGGCAGATTAAAACCAACTGGAAGGAGACTGTATCACCTGCTTTTATTTACATCAAATTTCAGCTGTGAGTTGAACTAAAAGACAAAAACATTAAATGGGTTGCAAAGCAGAAATTGCCTTGAAAAAATCCCCAACTCTTTTGGAAACCAAAAATTATGTGCTCTGGACTCTGTAGCTGCCAAATGAACAGGACATCTGTGCGTCATGCAAAGAGGAGACTGCCCGGTTTATGCTTTTCTTGCAGTGCCTTAAAATTACAGAAATCCTCTCATGGTATCTTTTGGAAGCATAAGGAGAGACTCAGTGTACGCTTTCTCTGGATTCCTCTCTGTAATTCCCACAGAACTATTATGTGTATCGCTATGACAGAGCAATATTCTGCTCCTAGGAAAAAGGAAAATAGTCCTCGGCTGGATTTCCCATTACCACGATTTCCCATTACCACGTCCCATGGAAGCTAAGGGATTTAGGCCTAGGTTACAGGTTTGGTACAGTTTTAGAAAAATTAATATATTAAAGCTGGAGGCAGGATGGTTTGTCTTTAGAAAGGATGTGAGATTGCGAGTCTGAAAACATGAATTCTTTTCTCAGATCTGCCCCAATCTTCTTTTCTTAAACTCAAATGAATTACTTAATCTTTCAGGTCCCTCTAGATGACTCTGTTGCCCATTTAGTACCTAAAGGCAAGCAGCCCAGCATATATGTATCCTGGATTTCTAGAGACCACCAGAGCACAAGGGCTTCATTTAAGTAGCTTAACAATTAAGGGGCTGTACTTCCTTTCCATTAGACATTTCTAGAAAGGGGTTTATAATTCTTTCAGATGATAAAAAGTTAAGGAGAAATTTTGTGTTGAGTTTGCTACATTGGCAATTTCACATATTTCCTTTTTTTTTTATTTATTTCCCAAGTGCTGTTGTGTCTTTTGGTACTGCTCACAAATTAAGCCAAAAAGATTTTGATGGTATACCTTATCTTGAAGTAAAGCAGCTCATTTAAAATTTTATGTTTTGCTACAATCCACTAACATTTTTCTCTAATCTCTTTTCAGAAGTATTCTTATAATACACTATTCTGAATCATCACAGTCTCTCATGCCCATTCTGGCTATTTTACAGAACTTGCAGTTGCAAAGGGTGAAATTCCACAACTGACAAAACATTAGTCACAAAGCAACAGAACACCATTTACGTAGTTGAAAACATTTGCTCTAAACTATATTTCTAAGACTTGGAGCAGTTGCGTTGTGATGTAAATCTTGAGCCACAGTATCTCTTAGAATGAATCGTAACTCTTAATGGCAAAAAAAAACCAACTCCCAGTTACATTTCAGAGAAACTGATTTAAATTTAATTCAGTTCTTAATGTTGCTGATCTAAAAGAGCTCTGGTCACTAATAACGTGTCTAATGGAAGAGAGGACTAGTTAGTCTCCTACAATCTACTAGCAGCCTAAGCACAACTTCCAAAGTCAGACTAACTAAGGACAGCAATGTCCTCCATGGCCATAAACCTCAAGCTGAACCAAATGAGCTAAAAGCTATTGTGACTTATCCAAACTCTTCTGCTGCCTAATCGTTAATAATTTTAGTAAGGATTTTTCAAGATTTAGTGCATTATCTTGGAAAAAATAGACCACCATTCACCAGGAACTAGCAGTAGCTGCTGCAGTAGTCTATGATTTAGGTAAAAGCTATGAAGCTAGAAATACAGGTTCAATGAATGGTTCGGTTGATGGTACTGTCACTCTGTGGCAAGGAAAAACACTAGCAGGTAAAGCACTTGGCTGGCTGGGAGGCAATCTGCTCTAACAGGATGCCTGCTGAGTGATCAGAAACATTTACCAACCTCCCAACCAGAAGACATTGTTAGAAGCATAAAGACGTTGTCAGAGAAAGGTAGGAGGTTAAACGGAGGAGGAAAAATGCCTTTTTTAAAGAAGACCACAGGCTACATCTTGGTATTTATGAGCAAAACATAACTAGCAGGAAGAGGGAAGGAAGAAACAGCCAACGTCTGTCTATTCCATAGCAGTACAAGATCACCAACAGACAGTGCTGGTTGCCTTGCTCCCATTTTCTCTTTCATATCAGATGTTAAGCTCCACAATACCCAAAGTCCTCTTGTTCCAGAAAAAGAGAGATGAAGAGGACGAAAGGGTCAAACTGAAAGGGCTCGATCACCTTTCGGTTTAAGTCATTCCATCAGCTTTGATGGGAGTTCAAACAGGCCCTTTGAAAGCAAATAACATAAATTATCTTGCAATTATATTTTTATGAGATTATGCACCAATTTTGATGAAACAGCTGATGATTAATTTAGGATTCAGCAATCATTTTTCCACTAGTCTTGTAAATATATAAAAGGTCATGAAATAAAATTTCAAATAAGGAAGAGCACTTATTGTAAAGAAATCTCAGGTTTCAGAGCAGCCAGCAGATACAGAACTGTGAGCAAAAGGAAGCTAAAAGTGAACATTACAGACTAGAGTAAAGAATATCTCTTGACTTCTCTAAACACAGTGAGATTTGCAGCAGTCATAAGGAATATGTGGCATGTGCACGGATTTGAATTAATATTCCCACCATCAGTGTTGCCAGTATTTCACAGATCACTTGCAAGCGGACTGGCTGCTTACAAAATTAATCTGAATGTAAATGCCAATTAAAGTATACTTTTTATTTATTCAACAGAATAACCAAGAACAATAGACATTCTTTGCTTTTACAGTGCCATGAATATGTTTACTTATTTATAATCTTGTAATACACCAAGAATTCAACCATGAGTATAGCCTCATTTTGCACATACGCATTGTTAGCTGTTTGGACAAGGGCTGTTCATTACTGTCTAAGTCAGCAACATAGACAGAGAGAAAGTGTGCTCAAAGTGAGTATTTTCACTCCCCTAAGAGACCAGGATCTTACAAGAAATCTTAGACAAGCTGAGAACTGAGTCCAGGTTTCCAAGAAACCTAATCAAATACTGTTTCTCTGTTCTCCTACATGCCTCACAGCACTGATAAAAACACACAGATGTTTTAGATATGATGCAATAGTAACAATTAACCGAGCAGTATAGGGTGGGGGAAAAGATCTTGTGATTAATGTTATATAAACATCAATCGATGGTTAGCATTTAATATGATTTGGTACCAGGTTTGTCAATAAAATTCTAACTATGGATACTATCTCAAAGCTAACATAATAGGAGCTATTCTTGAAGCACAGCTGCGTGTAGACTAGTTCAGGAAAAGTGCATAAAAGAAAGCAGAGGAGAAACACAGAAATGTGACTTCAGCTTGGCATTTTCAAAGTCACCAAAAATTCACTAACGTGAGCTCATCACTACAAAGCCAGAGCAGCATCAGTCCCACTTCAAGAGAGCTTCAAATCCAGGTGCCTGATCATACACAGCACTGGTCTTCCTTGGCATTTCACTGATTTCCATTAAGCTGTAGGTGCTGATTTCTTCTTGGAATCAGTTCATAAAAGGTGATTTTCACAGACAGAAATGGGATAGGGGAACTCAAGAGGCCCTTAGCACGGCGGCTATGCCTCTTTAAGAATCCAGAATTTTACAAGCAAATTAATGATGGGCATCTATTTTTGATAGGAGATGCAAAATGCTAACATATGACTGTATTTGCACGAAGGTAGGCTCTATATTCTGCGAAGCAGGCATGTCAGAGTCAGAGCTCCTTCCTTCTTTCCTTACTCTACCACTATCCATCAGTGAAAACCTCCTCCTACCTCAAATTACTTATCTAACAAGTGGACATGGGTATTACCGGATAATTACACCACAGGACATTGCGGAAAGAATGCTAGCTTTATTGTAGAAAAATATAAAACACAGTAAATTTTGGCAGTGGAGACACAGGCATTATTTTGGGACCAGTTTCCTTCCCTAGCACAAAACTGTTTCCCTCTAATCATTTTGGGGAAATAGTCAGGCCTTTTACTTACATAACAAAGGAGAGTAGGAAGGTGAGGAACCCAGTCCCCAGATGCTATGCCCTCGGTATCAGCTCTGTGTCTCTACTATGGGGAAATTCTGCACATCAAAGACCTCCCTATGTATTTTTTCACCATCTTCCTACACCAGGGAAGAACATGTACATCTCAGCCCATCCCATGCTCCAATATTTGGCATAAGATCATTTCATTTTGTACTAGAAGTGTTTTAAATACCAGACTGTTAATACAGGTGAAGAATTCCAGTTATTCCATGTGCGAGCATGGAAAAGCTTTGTAGTCAATAGAAAATGCAATGCAACCTGCAAAGAAGGGAAACTGTGAATCTCAAGATATTATTGCAGTGATTTAGAGAAAAGTTCATGGATAATGATTTCTTTTTTGCAGTGTATCTTAACACCATGCATCTCAGACTGCTGTATATGAAAGTTACAGTTACATTAACAGGTAATACAAAACATGATCAGAGTTTATTAATGCTGTGGCAACACATGCAGAAGGGGAGGGGTTTTACTAAATGGAAGCAATAAAATAAAACTTGTGACATCCGAGCAAAATCTGGAAAAAAAGAAAAACAAAACAGAACAAAGATTTGTAGAAACAGTTTTGCAGAGCACCCTGAAACATTTATGACTACCGAAAGACTAGCAAGTTCAAACCAAACTGCAAAGACACAAGACTGGCTGATTGACATACAGCCCCTAGCAGGATACCCCAAAAGGGCTCTAACATACTACCACTGCTGCTAGGAAATGGCTGACTTCTGATACGCCACGGAGATGCCATCGTTTTCACCCTTTCCTTTCTGAACTGCTTTGGAAGATAACTGTTCTCCACAGACTTGGACATGGTTGGAAGGACTGATGGGCTTTGAAATCTTCCATTCTTTATTTGGTGAGTGAATGACTGTTCCTCAGTGCTGTACCAGCCTGAGCAGCTTCTCATTCACGTTTCTTGCCAGATGGGATTCTGTCTCCCTGGGGAGGGTAGGCATTGTGTTTGAAAAGCTTTAGGAAACACTGGTTTGCAGGGCATTGCGTGCAGTGGCCTGGGAGGGCTGGGCAGCAAACTGCCAGTGCGATCCCTTGCTTGTTTCTTGTTTCTGGGAAGACAGCGTATTGCGTACTCTCAAATACCTTCGCATGTTTCTGAATGGTTTCCACCGAAGCTAGAAGTGTAATTATCTGAGAAATACAGTTTACTCCTCCATATAGAAAAGAGCATTTCAAGTAAGACTAGACTGTGCTCCTATTTAGGTTGCTGAACTTTTTCAACCCTCTGTTCTCATGCACACATCTTTTATAAGAATTAGCATTTTGGGATAGTATTTTCTCAGCAGACTGGTTTGTTTATGGGGTTTTTTTTTATAAGAACATTGATTATGAGCACATTTTTAGGTAATTTCTGAGGTGTGAGAAAGGGAATTGATAAGCCTTTTTCCTTTCATGTGGATAAAATAAGTGATATAGGTGTGTTGTGTATGCACACACACATTCCTACTTACATTGAACCTTAAAAATGTCGTGCTTGGAACACAACACACAGGTATGCCTTCAAGGAGAACTATACCTCCTGCTGCAATTTTTTTTGTCATTTTCTAAATCAAATTATTTGAAACATTATAAAACTTCAATAGACGGAATACTTCTTTTCCTCTGCAACACTTAAATCCTCAAGCCCAATTATAGCTCCTTTTGCCAGCCTCTGAAAACTCATTTCTGCCCTTAAAGAACCAGCCTGCTAGACTGCAGTTTGCCCGAATAGATAAATCACAGCTCAGAGCAGCTTATGAGGCTGTCAGTTTAGGAAATCAGTAGCCACCACTTCCCAAATTAAACAAAATCCATCAGTTCTTCATTTCCCTCCCGTCTTTAGGATGCAGCAACTCACCCTCGCCACAGCACCTATGGCCTGCACCTATCATCTCTCAGGACCTAGTGGAAAAAAATGGAATTTATATGTGGCCGTGCTCTAGGCATAGTGGGGAGGTGCTGGAATTACTTGCCTTCTGACATTGCAACACTCTGCTGCACTCAGCTCAGTTCCGCTCCACTTCACCTGTGCGCTTGTGGCTAAAAAAAGCAATCGATCTGAAACCATGCATGCAGCAGGCTAAGACTACTCGTGTATGTCAAATATTAGCCTGACGATGAGAAGGCATGCCTGGCTGAAGCACACGGCAAATCTGTGAGGCACGAAGGTGCATCTTCTTCAGGATTCTGGATGCTGCTGCCAAAATGTGAGTTTGGCCCCAAAATGTGAACAAGGTTTGGTGACAGGAGAAATTAATTGGCCTTGCCTTTTGGTGCTTCAAGCTGAGAGGTGGAGGACAAGGCTACTCTCAAACTCACCAGGAGGTAGTGTTTAAGCATGCCTGTTGTATGCACAACTGTTGTATTTTCAGTTTATGCTGTATTCCCAAATAAAGGTTTCATTGTTTGACAAATCAAGTTAAAGTCTGAGTGAGAGGATCCCTGTTAAGATAACTGGGGAATGTATTTGGAGATCCTTGACATTTTGGCAAAAGGGGAAGATTCATACTTGGGCAGCACACGCTACATAAAATAGCTCTTTGAATTTGGCCTGTACTGTTTCCAATGGTTTAGCTTCAAGAGGCTTTTCTGCATAACTCATTTTTTTTAAACATCTTAAAAGCTTAAAAACAGATAGGAGTTAGATTTTTTTTGCTCGATTATATAAAGTTGTGAACTCTAATGAACAGTCTTAACCTCTGTGGAAGACCTCCTTCTTTCTAAGAGATACAGACAGCCACAGCCCACCTCTAATGGTAGCATTTCTATGCTCTGAGAAAAGGCTATTAGGAAGATACTGCCTTACAGTGCTATAAAAATGAGTTAAAAGCCATTTTGCTGCTAGGTATTTTAGATCTACAGCTACTCAGAAAGAAACCTGTCGTCTGTTATAAATTTGAGAGAGGGAAACACGTACAGCACATCTTTATAGGTAGAAAATGAAAAAGGAAAGGTTGTTTTATGTATAATATATAAGGCCACTGACAATTTTCAGTGTATGAAAATACTATTAAATATTTAAAGGGATATTATGTGTGTCCCTTAATACCAAATGATGCAAGATCAGCTGTGCATGAGAAATAATGACATTATCAAAGTGAACTGTATCTACTGAAGACATTGTGTAAATGTAATAGAGTTGCTGCACTTAGGTCTTTGGAGATACTTTCATTCCAACTTCCTGATCTTGGGTGTTTAGTTGTCTGCAATAAACACCCTTTGGCGTGACATTTCTCTGCCTTTCCTGAAGTTAGGCTTTCAGAAATGGGCGTGCTACATGCATAGAGACTGTTTTGCTCTCTAGGGGATTTGTTATAATGCATTATTTAATCTGTGAAGACTCTCTAGGGCTCGCTAGGTTTGACAGAGTGGCAAACAGGGGTGCTTTGTCTGTGCCGTGGCATACAAATGAGTTTCCCCAGGTACACTAGGAAATTGCTACATTGCATTTGTGATCATTTCCCATGGCATTACAATTGATTCTTGATTAGCTCTGCTTGCTTTACCTGTATCACACGTTTGAGTCAGAAGTTCATTTCATATTGCAGGTAAGCGACTTTGTGGATAGATAAATATTAGTGAGGTGTCTGCAAAATATACTCACATTCCCCCTCCACCTGTAACTTAAAAGCCAACCATTCTGGCACAGTTATAGCCCACATGGAACAAAAAGAGGCTACCAAGCGAAGTGCATATGGAGTGCTGCCAGAACCTCTATGGGAAATTGTATAGCATCTCTACACATCCATCTGCCCATCCCCACATCAGTAAGCAAGAGAAAACTTTATGTTCTTCTGTGGCAACTAGTATAACCTGCCACAGTACATAGAAACTGGTTTAGATACTCACAGGTAAAGGGGAGGTTGCATATTGAAGCCCTTACCCTCTTACAAGCTAAGCTTAAACTGCTCCAAAGGCCCTCTAAACCATCCGAAACAGCTCTGGTGCACTCCTAAAATACATCCAGCTGCTGCATCAAAAGCTAAAGAGCTAGGTCTTAAAGATGTGCCTGATTTAGCAACATAGTCAAGCGGACACGCTGAGGCATGAGAGTAGTCACCCAATGAACACAATTCACAGGCTTACTAGTAAACTGTTAAATAGCCCAGTGATTAAGGAACGTAGTGATCCTCAAATCCTTGTGCAATAAAACACCCTAGTATATGCCTAAATATAGGAATCTACTAATTATAAAAGTAACTGCCATGGTTTGTGATCTGCTAGTGAACTATTTTATATAAAACACCATGATAGCTTTGTGATTACACTCACTATTTAAGACTTTTTCTAACAGCGGTGTTTTGGCAGTGATTTGCTTGTTTGCAAGTGTTCAGTAGAGAACAATTTTGTTGCCGTCAGTAATTGCCACGTCTCAAGTAATTCTAGCTTTTTAGTATCGATTTTAAGAGAACTTTATGCAGAGTTACATATGAATATTCAAGAAGTGTTGTATTATAACTATAACTGGTGGAGTACAATATATCAGATTAAAAGAGAAAGATCCTTACTCATTGCACTAGACTTCTAAAATACAGCAATAATAATTCCTTTTATATTTCAGAAGTAGGGCTCCTAGCACTGACACTTGGATTTAAATCAAATTTATTCTCAAATGATCAAAATCTTTGTAGTATAGTTCTGGCATATATTATTTTTAGGTTGCATTTATAATATATGTTTTCTTAACTCCAGGTTTAGCCTTGATGATATTCATAAATCAGTTAGTCCTTCAGCTGAAAGTTTCCTTAATGACAATAAAATCAGAAGCTAATACATATTTGCTGTGGATAACTTGCCAGTCAATAGGCATTTACAATAGACAAGTCTTTTGCATAGGAGAACTGCAAAGTGTGAAAGAAAAGATGGATAACCAGAGCTTGCTTCCGTTAACGGGACAAGTTTCTCAACTGTTTAATCAGGCTGCACCCCAGGTTTTGTGGCTTCACATGACAAACTCCTGACAAACGTATTCTTTTGAGAAGCACAGGAAAAGGGCAAAAATGGTGTTTGTAGAGACAGAACTTGTGCAAAAGGACCAACTCCAGAACTGTAGCTTCTGCAAATTGCAAGATTATGATAAGATGGCAAGAGCAAAACCGCAAAGGGGTACTGAAAGAACTGACTATAAAAAAGTATATAGTAAAAGCACATACAGTAAAGGCCTGCTGACATCTGTAAAGCACAGCCTTTGAGAGGAAAGCAAGAGGTGAGAGTATGAGCATTTACCGCAAGTCTTCTCCCAGTAATATTTCAGATCTTTCTCCATTAAAATTAATTTGCCACTTAGAAGTAAACCAAGATCCTCAAGTGATATAAACTGGTACAAAGCAACAGAGTAGCACTACTTCATAACCCCCGGAGATCCAGGAAAAATCTAGCTCATTTTAGTCAATAAAAGCTAGTATTGTTACAAACAGACTATTCCCAATGATTACACAAAAAACCTTCTGAGACAAAATATGACAGTTAAAAAAAAGGCAGAAGCTGAGACTTAACGTTTATGGCAATAATTTGGAAAAATGATTAAACAATTGTCATCAACATACGAATCATAAATAGAAGCACCATCTGTTATTGGGACAAGGACAGTAGAGGGACCACAATGCTACTATGACATGTTCTAGCCCATCTTTTACTCATTTATTACGTTTGGAAGAACAACACACACTGAGGGTTATATAATTATCTAAGGGATAATTTGTATGATATCCTAAAGCTAGAAACTTATATGTGAACAGAGAGAAAAGAAGATACCTATATGGATAAGCAATCTTATTTGGAACAACATTTGGTAACTGATACTGCTTTTTTCAAAGAGATGTCATAAAGATGACAAAAAGTGCAGGATATGCCTCTCAAGGATTCATGCTTGCGTAGAGTATCAAGACATTAGTCAGTGGCTAATCCTATAAATTAACGCTTCTGTTTAATGCTGTTTATCAGAACAGTATGACCAACTGGCAAAGCAGCATAAGCATGATTACAGATATTCCTGTTCTACTGTCAGCTATTAAGGATACTTTTATCCCCTACTTTACATGTTTATGCTGACATGAATAAGCAATGCATTCTAATATACCAGTGATTCAACCTGTCTCCTTCTTAAGCAAATAATTTTGAGACATGATTACAAATAAATATTTAAAATTTGCTTAGAGTATAAACAGAGTTGAACTGTATAAATACACAATTAAAATGTTTAATGTTTCTTTACATTAGATACTTCTGAACTTACCATATCACAAAAAGTAAAACAAAATTCAATTTTCTAATCCATTTCAATGTTACTTAGGGAGACACAGAAAATTTTACTCTAAAATTTGTTCGCATGGCATGGATTAAATAAGCACAAAACCTGCTGTAATTACTGTAAGACAGCTAAAAATAATGGTCTGCCTGTGTGTAGCTAAGTGGGATTAAGTAAGCACTGGACCAGATCTGCACATGCTCTGTGCGTGTAACTGGATCAAGACTTTCACAAGACCTCTGATACCCCGTTAGGGATGCCCTAAGAGGTCTGTATCTTCATGAACACTCAATGCTGAAATGTCCGTCGGAAAGCAGGGCCATATTTAACTGCCTAGACTGTAGGGAGAAATTTGGCTCTGATTTGGACACTGAGCTAGTCTTCGAAAATGGTGCTCAATAAACTCTTCAATATCTCTGATTTAACATCCTCCCCACCACAAGGCTGGGAACAAGTAGCTAGAATTCAGCTTAAATTTGCTCTAAAGCTGTCTGGGTTCTAGAATACTTTTCCTGACTTTCACATTCCAGTGGCTGTGTTTTCATGAGTAATACAACAGTAAACCACAAAACAGTACTCACACACATGCCGACATGCACACCCCCATCCCGAGGGGGGGGGGCCCTACTTGCTGCACTCTGTACTGACAGTGCCCTACCTTGATGCAGGCTGCTCCTGGTGTCCCACCACAGAGGGTGCTCAGCCAGGCCCAGGTGGGCAGTTCTTGATGCCACAGGAAAACTTCTGGCAGTGCCAAACCCAGTTCTGGGAGCTGCTGTTTCTGCTTCAAGGTCTCTTCCCCACTGTTGCAAGGTTTTATGCTTTTTTTTAAACACTACTTTTCAAGCTGATGCCTTCTTTATTTCAGAAATCTCTTGATAATTCAGACTGATGGTTGTCTTCCACTTTCATATGAGCGGTTTTGGACAAATGTGCTCACAGCCCTTTTGTGAAGCCCAGTCACACACCCCGTTTACGCGGCTGCTCCTACCTTGGCAGGTCGTGTTATCCAGGCTGTTTGCCATGGGTAGGCTGAGCCAGCACACTGCGTTCTTTTAATTCTTGTGGATACGGACATTTACAAACAAACATGAATTAGTTGAGGTGACTTATTCTACAGGCAAGAATGGGGGAAATGATGATTGATTAGTTTAATTTTTTTGATAAAAAGCTACAGATTTTGCTCAGTGACTTTTCTGTGTAGCTCAGCCTGTTCTGAACTGCTAAGTAACACCATACTCAATATCAGGTTTATTACAGCACAAAGTTTTGATGCCTCCTGCATCAATATCCAAGGATCTATTATTGGTTCTTACAGCAGAACTGGAGATTTTCTTTCTTTTCTATAGAATATTTAGTGGCCATTTTGATGTTTGACAGTCCTTTTGTATCACAGGTATACAAAGCTGAGAATCCAGGAAACTGTCTTCCCTTGCAGCCACGCTTCAGTTCTTTCCCCTCCTCCCACCTTTATTTTATCTACTAAAATGAACATACGCCTTGTTCTCAGAATGCTTGCTCCTCACACAGAAGTGCATGAAAAACGATGGGAATGCTAAGTGGCATGTGAGATCATCTTTGAATAAGATCGAGCCTGAAAGCTCTTCAGAAGTTCAGACTTGCTCTTATAGGAAAAGAATATGAAATATGTCAGCCCCAGCTACTGTGACCGCTCATTTATGCTAATGGACTTTGATGGGAACTTCTCTCATCAACAATTTTTAATGCCTCTTCAGAGTGTTTCAGATTCTTAATAGGCCTAATAATGTGGGGAACTGAAAGACATCCAGATGAATTATGCTTTCACCATAACATTATACTGTCATTCTCTCATTGTTATAACTTTAAAACAGTACTTCGGGCTAGAGTGACCTCAAACGCACATCAGATCCTAAGCCATTTTGAGATCCTTTTAGCTTTCATTACAACTTGGTTTATTCTGCAGACACAACTTATTCTAAAGTCTAATCTGTAAGGAAACAGGAATTGGACTTTAATGTGAATATGAATAGCCACAGCAATGTTCACTAGAATAAACAGCATTTATGAGGAAAAGACATTGATCCTTTAGAACAGCCAATGTCCTCATGAGATGAAGAAGAGACTGTCTCAAAATGCTGAGATAGATCCCAGTATAGCTGGCTATGCTGCCTCATGCTTTAAGAGGAGAAAAACTACCCCTTTGTAGGATTCTTAAAATGCACAAAGCAGCACATAGGTGAAGACAAAGACAACAGATCTAAACTGCCCTCCTGCAATGCTGGAGTCGGGCCAGGACTTTCATCTTACTCTGGGTCTCTGAGCAAGGGCCAAGCAACAGCTCTACAGGGATGACTGCTTCAGCTCACCTAGGACCGTGCTGGGCCAGAGCAAACTGGCAAGCTAAACAAAGCACAATTTATTCACTTGGGCTAGTATTTCTGCCTTTCTTTACTGTTTTTTTTTTTTTAATTGCAGAAGTTGAGGACAAGATTTGTTCTGGTTTGAGTTTATTTTAGGTTTGGGGTTCTTTTGCAACTTCCTCTGGAGTATCTGCCTGTTGCTTGGCATGGGGGATAAGGCAAGAGCATCCCAATTTTCCAAAGATACATTGACTTAAAAGTGAAATACAGACTCCAAGAGAGAATTCCTGAAAAGCTCTTTTCTTACACAATTTCACAGATGAAAAAGGAAGAGAAAAATTTAGAGGAGCAGGCACAAATGTTATCATAACCCTTACCAATGTTTACAAAAAGTAGAAACCATGAAAGAAACAGAAAATCATGATGTATATAAATAATAAGGTCAGAGATTTTTTTAAACTAAAAATCAAACCAAACTAAACCCTTGAGGGAAAACAAACTTTCTGCTTCCTGAAGGCAGAAAGATACCGGTGAAAAAACCAATCAGGCAGTTATGGAAAGCTCAGCAGAAGAAGCAGATACTACAGTACACAAAGGACAGGCAAGTGATCACCTCTATTCCTGCAAGCTTGGACATGCAAAGTCTAGATGGGTCAGAAATAGGTGCGTATGTGCAAATTTTGAAATGTACAAATGCTGAGAAAGGAGCCCGCAACACTTTGTGGCACACAGCAGCTGAACCTTACCAGGTTAGCGTTCGGCAGCTAATTCATCTGAACACAGAGAGAACACTACACACTGATGCACAAATGCTATGGATCAATACATGCCAACGGGGAGAGGTTTGAATTAAGAACACTCAGGAAAGAGCCCCTTTATAATACCCGGGGTTGCAAGCCATGAAAAAAATAACAACTAAACAGTACACTCATCTATCATATACATACTAACATATTGAAATCCCTCATAAGAAGGATGCAAACCTAGCATTAAACAGTGTTCCGGCATGAGTAACAGAAGCCACAAGGTAACTCAGGTTGTATGTGTAATGCAGAGAACACAACTAAGCCCTAGATGCCACTTAATGTGTGTTCAGTGTTTCTTACTGGTTAGCTCTAGCACTTCACAGCAGCTTGGGAAACACTGGGATTTAGATATGGGTTAGATCAGACAAATCAGTGCCATCAGGTCTGATCACATTCATTCAGTTCTGCCTTCCACTGAAAATACACCCTGCAACACGGAAATAGCAAATGAGAATGCCAGTTGCAAGTGCATTTAGCCAGTGGAATCACACGGAAAGAGGAAAAAGAGGTCAGAGATTTTTATGCCCACGCCAGTTCAGAGTCTACAGCACGGCAATTTTGAGAAATGCGTTGTTTTTAAATAAAAAGCTTTAGAGGGTTTCCAAAAAGGACACTCTACCCGCTCCCTGAAGAAGGCAGGTCTGCTGGTGGCAAGCACAAAGAAAACAAAGCCATCTAGAATCTTCGTCTAAAGCTGTTGTTTCTCACTTTTGTTGTATGGGGCTACAAGTTTACTCATTAAAACCATAACTGGTTTTTTCCCAAGAAAGAGAAGAGGAACTGGCTTTGTAAGAGGTGCATTCCTACAGTCATAGGTAATTAGCAAACAGAAAACTGTCAGAAGATTTTGGCAAGCCCAGGCAATAATGACTCACAACAACAATTTTTTTAGCCAAGAAACTTTTTCTATACCTCGTCAGTCCCTCCTTTCTGTTACTTTCAGTGTGGCTTTCAACTTCTCACTTGGTCACCTGCAATTGCTTGTCTCATAAGTGTTTGGGGACTACAAAAGTCAACCGAGTGGGGTAATTTCATAAAGAACAAATAAAACCCCACTCCCCTGGCAGCTGTGGGTCCTTGCTAAGCAACAGCAGGATGTTCTCAGTGTAAGACCTGATGACAGGATGCTTCCATTTGATATTTACTTGCTCACCTCTGTCATCAAACTGTAATATCCAGGGTGTCAAGTCCTCAGATAAGCCAGAACACTCTTGGATTCTACTAACCCAGTCCTTGTTTTAGCAACTCTTTATTGGAGATAAAGGAAGGCCTATTAAATTGATCACAAGACAAATAATAAGCGATTTGAGGTTTAATTCTGGCTTTGGTATTAACTTTGAAAAAAATCACTTCTTGTAATTGTATTTCACATCTGTGATAATAATTGTGCTCTGTAGATGTGCAAGGGTTAATTAGCTATAATTCCCCTTGAAAAATGTAAAGTGCTACATAAGTGCTAAATACCATAAATTTTTCCAATAATAAATTGGCATAATTCCTAGACCTGATTACAACTTGTCCAAAAACCATGCATAATGCATATGTACACAAAAAGGTACATCATCCATTATATATGACCTTGAGCAGCCTAGAGAAAGGATATTAGCCTAAGTGATCCACTAAGTATTTTGCTCTCTCTAAAATGGTCCAGAATTAATAGATTGTAAAATATGTATCTTTATTCTCCTCTACCTTTGCTTGCAGTTAGTATGGTAATAGAAGTTGTTTCTTTAATATAGTATGAATTATGAAAAGTTCACATGCAATGAAATTAAGTCAGCATTCATTCAGTTTGGACAAAACGCAAAAAAAGTCAAGGAGCAATACTGCTGTTCTGATTATAGAAGTAAGTTGTACGTAGATGCTATAGAGCAATGCAGCTTGAGAGCCTTCTCGGAGTTAACAGATTACACCATCCTTCTAAAAGAGTATGATCCCCGTGTTTACAAAGAATAAAAGAAAACAATGAAGTGAATTAAATGAATTGCCTGAGACGAAACAAGGGCCAGACTGAGCTAGAAAGCTTGGTCAGTCTCCTAAATTGTTGGTTAGCAATCGCACCTCCAGCTCTGTCTTATCAAAGGATTTCCTTTTGGATATAGGTATTGTTTTATCTTGTTATTTGTCAAAACAAAAAGCTCCAAAATGGTCACATGGAGATACATAACTGTGAAGGAAGTAGCTATTAATATTTTAAAAAGCAGACAATGTAGTGGAAAAGAGGTAAAGGAAGCAAAACACACCAGACTGAATTTGCAACAGAAACATAAATGTTTGTGGGAAGAAGTCGCTAACAGTAAGCTCCCTGGATTGTCAAGACCAATCGAAAAAAGCAGTCCTGCAAGAGAGGAAGCATAGTCTTGAAAGCCCTGATTTTATTTCACTTGCATAATAACACAAGAAAATCTGGTGCCTCAGCCATGCACAGTAACATTTGTGTTTATAATTGCAGACAATAAGGACTCTGGCTTTTGGGAGGGACTCTTAGTTTCTAAAATAAGACCCTAGACGTTTGTGGAGCCACGCAGCGGGTGTATTTCCTGAGCCAACTTAAATTTCTCTTCTTGGGCAGCTAGCACTGCTAGTAAATTTTGGGAGAGATTCTCCTGACTCAGCTTCAGCTCGGGGCTTGCTTCAATGAGTGATAGTTCTTTAGGACTCTCATCCACGTTAGTTGTAACGAAGAGCACAAGGTGACAGAAGGCTCTTGCCATCTTTGCCACTGCATCTCAACATCTCATGAATTTCAGGGAGCAAGTCATTCTGAGTCCCTGAAAAGGAAGAACAGGACACAGGAATCCTCCGCCCAAGCTTACACTCCTGTACCCCCATGCACACCTCCTGAGCTTGTAAACGTAAGAGAACAGCAAGAAGCTGCTTGCCTGGTTGCTGTCCTGTTAGCAGAAATGGGTTGGAAATGAAACTGCATGCCTCCTACATTTCTCTGCTTGTTAGTCCCCACCTCTGATTTTGTTACTGTAATTAACAGCTGCTACATGCTCAGACTGAGGATGTTAAACCTTAAGAGCAGAACTAATTGATTTAGGCATATCTGTTTCAGGCCCTTTCTAAATTACAGTTGGACTGGTGCAACTTGCAAGCTGTCCTCAGGCTGGCTGCAGCTCTTAGACCTTTGCCTGAGCTGTCAATGCATTCGGCAAAGTAAGCATCACTCCAACCTGACTCCTACGCTCAGAAAAGAACATTCATCTGTTAGCGTCATGCCAACTGCCCAGAACACCTTCTGCAGACAGCGACACAACCTTTCCCACCTGCTTTGGGCAATGCATTGCGCCCTGACCTGGACACTGCTGCTTGCCATGAAGGCAACTAATCCTTCATGACTATTTGGTCCTTGGCCTCTCTGAGGATTCCCCAAAATGTCACGTAATGCCAACTACACAGCTCTTCTGAGACATGCCACTTGCCAGCTAAGAGAATGGACTTGATTCTCACTATTTTCAGGAAAGACTATCAAATAATACTTAAATTTGCTTACAGCTTGCATCTCAGTTCAAACCAGAGCTAAGAGAAGGTACTGGAGAACTCTGCCTACCCTGTTAGCAGCTCTGAGTCACTCGCTCTGAACCCTGCATCAGAACTGTTTATAAAATCCGGCTTTATTAACATGCATCTGGTGAGAACTTGGCAGACAACTTTGCCCAGTGGCAAAAAAAAAAATAAAATCTATTTAATCCTTGGAACATTTGCAGTCTCCAGACAGCCGACCAAATGAATACTTAGCGGCTTTTCCTGAATATGCGTTTGCTGGTGGTTTCTAAAGGGTTAAGGGCTAGACCTAATTGCTAATAAAGTTGAATAAAATATTCTCAAGGACATTAATGGGAATAGTTTCAGGCTCCAAATCAGTTAAACCAGTTTTTAATTAAACAATATTGAATAAATAACATCTAAAACAACTGAGCTGCTATCTTAAGGCTTACTAAGGAAAGGCTGATTCTTAATTTTTTTGGTTTTTTGCAGACTCACTGGCTGCAACATAGAGGAGGTTGGACTGAGCTTTTATAGTAGAATAAAGTATTTATCTTAGTGAGATGAACCTTGCTGTGATAACCCAAATGAAATCAAAGTTATACCAGGTTGGCCGCAGATCAGAATATTTGAATATTTTATAGTACTCTGAGCTGATCTCAATGTAATAATGTGAGATGCTCTTCCTTATATACAGATTTTCATATTAGTACATTTTCAAATCCAGCATGTTGAGACTGTTAAGCTCTTGGAGCTGGGACTGTCTTTGCTCTGTTTGTGCAGCGCCTAGCAGAGTGCAGTTCCACTACACAAACAAGGCTGATGGCTATTCCGGTAATACAAACTGTAAGTGATTTACTTACATTTCACATGTCTTCATGTCACAGAACAGATGCTTCTTCTGTCATGTGCAAGGGGTTGTATGTAATATACTTCTGACTAAGCAAGTGTGAAAGGCGTCAAAGACCTACCTGACAAACCATATGGCAGATTTATTTATAGAGTAGTGTACTTTCAGATGTACTGCCTGAGAACATGCTTGTCAAACAACTGCGTGGTCTACAAACACTCGATAGTCTTAATATGGTGGGATGTGTAGATAAAACGCACCCAGACCCCAGTACCCTCGCTGACTCCGAGTACCTTGCTCCACCACAGTCCCACTGAAATTAGCTATTCCGTACACCAAATAACTGTATCACCAGCCGGTTGTTAAGTGTGCTAATTCTGATATCACAGCATAAGCCATCTTAATCCGCTTGCTCTGGTCATACCTACTGGTATAATTTATAAGTTGCTGCCATGCTTAGCTCCATGCTGACTTCCCTAATTATAGCAATCCCTGAAAAAGTGGGATTGTTATCTTGGAAGCCAACGTGCTGCCCAGGCCACGTGAGCTGCCACCATTGACCGGGACCCGCTCAGAGCTCTCAGCAGTGACGAATGTCCTAGTGACAATATTTCAGTTAAAATTTGTCAACTAAAGGATATGTCTTTTTTAAAGTGTCATGCCTGACATTTTAAAATGTCAATGGTCTGAAAGGGGTACTACAAACCACCCAGAGAAATTAGCAAGAGAAGAATTCTTTTCACACCACAGAAGTAACATAAAACTTAATTTTCTCCCCATAACACAGAATCACAGGATGGTGGGGGTTGGAAGGGACCTCCAGAGATCATCTTGTCCATCCCCCCTGCGTGAGCAGCACACCCAGAGCAGGGGCACAGGACCGCATCCAGGCGGGGTGTGAATGGCTCCAGGGAAGGAGACTCCACAGCCTCTCTGAGCAGCCTGTGCATCCCATTGGGGCCCATCGATTTCCAAGGATCCAGTTTGCCTAGGTTTTTCCTTCTGATAAATGGTTTATTTAGTACTGTAAGACATAGAAAATTTAATTCAAAAGCTCTATTCAACCATGCTAAGTTTTCATTAGTGCAAGTAAAACAATGATTTGTATACATTCAATACCAGAGCAAAATTCTGCAGACCTAGTGCATATGCTACTGGATTGATGACTGCTCTGCACAGTGGGCAAGGAGCGAGCATTTGGCGAGTTAAAAGCACAGCGGAATCCCAGGGATTTTCTTCCTTTTCATTTTCTGCCTGTTTACACAGGCTCTTGATGTCAGGGCCTAGAGCATATCTCTCCCCCCTAAATTTCTAACGGCTAGTGAGCTGGTAAGCTCTGTGAAGAAAGCTAGAAGGAGTTGCCTCAATAGCTCTGCTAACATATCTGGGAGGGGCTCTCCCCTTCCTCCCTTGTAAGCTGAAGCTCTCACCTTTGTCCCCTGCCTGAGCCATGTCTCAGCTGTGTCACACAGCCATGCCCATGCCTGGCCATGCATCCCCTTGATCCGGATACCGATCCATGGACTGATTTCCCAGATGACCTTGGTCCGTCCCCAGAGGGGCCTGATATCCTGGGCGGGGGCTGCCCCACTGGCCTGCCCTGCTCCCTTGCTGGGGGCAGCGGGACAGGGCCTGGCAGGCAAGGAGCGCCCAGGAATCCCCTGCAGCTCCTGGTTCCCCAGCCAGCTATCAGCCCACACTGCGCCCTGATATTTAGTATTTAACAACTGTATGTCAACTTCTTTTAAGTACTAGGAAATATACATTTCTTAGGTCTCAAAAAATAAGCTGAAAGCAAGAAAACTAAAAAGCACCCAATATAGACATGTATAGTTTCCTAAGGGGCAGGGGCAAATATCTTTTTTAATTGGTATTTTAAACTTCAAGAATTAATTAATAACCCAATTACAACTCTTAGCATCTTAATACTTTCATCTGAGGAATTAAAAATGATTTCCTATAACTAACAGAAGTATGGAGGCTGGGATTTATTGTTTCCAGTTGAAACTTATTGTGATTTGCAGACAAAACATAACATCCATTCCATCAACCATCCTAACCGCAGGCAGAAGCAGTTCTATTCCAGAGGAAATTACCTTTACATCAGCTTTAGTTGTGAGTGGCCAAGACACTCTAAAATAGCATGCTCTTTCTGGTGCAACAAGGTCACAGCAGAGCTTTCAGAATGGACAAGACTTTAATGGGGCCATTTCTGCTTGCCTTCCTAACAGAAAAGCAGTTACTGAAGGCATGTTCTTCACAAGAAAAAAAAAAAAAAGCCATTCTTTACCTAATGCAATAGCAATTTTTCTCCTGCTCACAGATTTAGGCAGTTAGCTTGCAATGTTCTCAAATGATTCCTAAACCTGCAAAGCATAGTGAACATTCAGCTCTCTCCTCTCACAGACTAGCTGGGAAAGCACAAAAAAGAGGAAGGGTCAACAGTGGAGAGTATCGCAGAAGCTGCAAGCTTTGTAAATAGTCTATGACTAAGGGACTGCCTATCACTGCTGGAACACACTTTAATTTGCTTTGCAAGCTGAAGGGCTTATTCAACACCTAAAATAGTCAATATCCTCATAACCCTTCAGAGGACACTGGCTAAATTCCTATTCACTCATTTGTTCTGGTCACACTCAGTGCAGGGCTAGATGACAACCACCTCGCAACAGTCAGTGTAGCAGTTTGCTCAAAAGAGACCTGCTTTTGCAATTCTTTGCTTCCTAATGACATTTACATAGTTGATGGCAGACGCACCCATACCATAGCGAGTGGACAAGCTATACTGAAACTGTCCCCCGCTGCCTCTACGCAGGCATTGTTTGAGTCGATGTTAGCACCCACACACAGCACTTGTCATTGCCTAGTCTTTGCCTCTTACCTGTGGTTCTGGTTAGCACCCACCCAGCAGCAGGGTCCGATCACCGGCAGCCACACATGTCCAAATGAAATATCCGCAGCCACCCATCAGTGTCCAAATGGTGATGGTTGCTAGACTGAGGGGACTTGCTTCTCCGTTAGAGGGTTAAAGAGGGCCAGTTGCTGCAGCAATTACTGAATGCTATACTGGACATTTTTATCAGTGGCGATCCTGTCAATCTCAGCTTGGCAAGCCCTGATCCTCTTTAAATCAGAGGATATATCATGAGATCATATACAGGCGTCTGAATAGGTAGCCTGAATTTCAGTGAAAGGATGATAAAGTTCTGTTCTAATGTAACATCCACCGAAGCTCATGGAATGGTCTTCATGAGTTTCAACAGGTACTATATCTACTCCTCTGTCATCTCCACGCTCCGCCTGTTAGAGACAGATCTGAACAAACACTTAGAGGTGTGAGAGCTGTGCTGTGAAAGTCACCATTGATGCCAGAAGAGGAATGCAAATTGCTCAGTTTCTGGCCTTTCACCACACCATTCACACACAAGCCTGGGGATGTCCTGGGTGCAATACTTAAGCACCGAGTAAGGGCCAGCCAGTGCTGCTAGAAACAGGTCAAGATGACTCTGATTTTAAAGTTTTTATTTCAAGGATTAATATCAACACTTTGAAATACATCAGGCAGCAATCATGGGTTGACTGGGTAAGTACTGAAAAGTTTCTGACTTTGTGTGTCGAAGACATCACAGCTATTCAATAGTGACAATACAGAGAAATGAAAAAATGGGGCCTCAACACAAGCAAAGACAGCAATATTTTTCAAAGCACCGTTTGCACTAAAGGCTCATTAAAAAAGGAGAAAAAATGTTCGTCAGAACTAATGGTAATCTGGGAGCACCTTCAGATCAGATATCTTTGAGAAAAAAGCATTAAAAATATTTGAGACAATCCTCAGAGCATCCACCAGGAACTACAGGGATAACTTCATTTCACAATTTTTACTAGTTGCTAAATGTGCTACATCTTGGGAATTTTTTTGATTCCAAATGGGTGATGCTCAAATAAAATTTGGATAACCATTAATTGAAATACTCCAGATTCATACTCTACATTTTTGCCTAACTTTTCTTGAAGGTAGTCAATGAATAATCTTATCTTAGCATGGCTACATATACGTTTTTCACAGAATATACTTCAAGTTGTTCTAGAACAAACTTTCTCCCCCTCCCAAAAAAGACGTATGGAAGATAAGCAATTTTATAGAAAGTCTTTGAAGAGCAAGCTTTTTTCTTTTCTAAGAATTTGAGATGTTAAATCAGATGAAAATTATTTGCAAGCAAATGTGTGATGCAACTCCAAGATTCAGCTCAGCCCCCTTGTATACAGCTGCAGCTGATTTATCCCCTTCTAGGTAGTCAGGAAATTAGTCTGAAGCCTGCTGCTAATACTTCAATTGGGATTTTAGGATTTGAGGCTAGCAAGTGAATACATCTTTGAGGTTTGATATATCAAGCAGGGGGCTTGAATCACTGAAGTGATTAACTTTGTCCATCAGACCATCCCTAAGCCTTCACACTGAGCTTTTAAACTTGTGGAATGGAGAATCAAAATAGGATGAAATACTTAACTCATAGAAATATCTGGTAATACAATGACAGCACAAAACTCTGAGTCAACACATCTCTCCATAATTCACAACAGAGGTCTCTGGCTTTATTAACTGGGTTAGTAAAGTCATGTCCTGAGAGTGAAGACATCCAGAAGTCAAGCAAAAAAATGCCAATGCCTAGGAACAGGTATGCTAGAAAAGCTAGGCAAAGTCTCAGTGGTGTTGGTGTAGCTGACAGGACTGCACACTAGCAATTGCACTGTCGTTCAGCTGTTCTGAGCTTCTAAGAGGAAAGTCTAAGGGGAGAGGGCAGCAAAGAGGATAAGGAGGATTAATTCTAAATGTGCATTTTATCTTTTTACTCAGAAAACCAATGTTCAAATAAAAACATCTGTGCTTAAAAGATAAAGGTAAAGCAGCAGAGAAAAGCCAAAATCCATTAGTACAATGAGTACTTCCAATTTTAGTAGTAACAAGCAGAGCCCGTTCATACAGAGGTTAGCTAAACAGTTATTTTAAGGACTCACTGTCCTTAGTGGAAAATTAATAGAGCAAGTGTCAAAAGCCTTTTATGATTTTAAAAATTAGAACAGACTGTCTCCACTGGGTATCTGTTCTGCATAGAGAGCTTTTGCCTCCTGAAATGTAGAGTGTGAAGTTTATTCAGCCCCTAGAACTTAGCGCAGCTGTCCTGAAATCATAATATCTATGTATCTCAATAACACGTGGCATTTGATGAGTATACTGGCTACCTAGAGCAACACAATTCCTCTGCTTAAGTCATTTACATCATTCACAGCAGTGGAAAATTTAAAATACAGTCACTTAGAGAATCACAGCACACTTCAAAAACCTCCCTTTCTGGAGGGAAGAATGGGGGACATAAGCAGTTATTAAAGCTGCAGAAGAAAACAGTGGTGGAAGGAGAGTGAACAAAGCATGAACATTTGCCAGATTTGAACTTAAAAGCAAAAACCCAAAACCTGAAGTTCTGCATCATGTCTGGCAGTGAAAGTTTCGCTAATCTTGTTTTGGGGAATCACACAGGTATACTTGAAGGTAGAACTATGTTTGTAACATCCATGGCTCAGAGGATCACTTGAGGCTCACTTCTGCACATGTCATTTGACTTTTGCAAGAAGCTGAACACACTTGTCAGTCAATCCCCCAACCTGCAATGGCAGTTTTCACTTGCTGTTCAGCCCAGCATACATACATTTATTTTTGGACCGCAGCTATCTTCAACTCCCACTTGTCTGTGGGTGGTCTGCCCAAGTTATAAAATAACAGTGCCACCTATTGCATGTAGGTTCTGATGCAGATATGAGATTTGTCTCTGGGTAGGGCTAGCTCAGGTTCAGCACGACCCTTTAGTACAGGTGCAGTGCTGTGCAAACCAAGTACTTTGCTTCCAAGCTGGCATGGGCTCTGAAGTAGAGCACCAGTCATGGCCCCAACTTGGATCTAACAGGGCTTGTTTACTCCAGTTTTAACCAATTCTACTGGTCTTGCATGGGTTCTGGAAGAAGCCACTCAGTCCCTTTATACTGCTCTTCCCAGCATGTCCTCTAGTGACAGGATCACCTAGTTATAGCATCCTCCCCTTACATCAGGCAACATAGAAACGCCCTGCACAATCTTGCCAAGTTTCTGACAAAAGTTTCTGATTGCTTTTCCCGCAATCTAATAGAGATGTGAATTTAAAGGTATGAGAGATAAAGGAATGCTGAGCCCTTCCAGCATCTTCTGCCACAGGGAGAGCTCAGCTGGCTTTGTCTGTTATTGCAATGACAGAAAAGAAGGAAAAAGCCCTTTCCTGGGCTGTGGCAGACTAAGAAAGTCCTGCTCTCTCCAGAACTGTCCCCTTATGGCTGTTGTCCCTGGGTCTGTCACACTTACTGGCTGCTCTGTCCCACTAGGCACTGTAAACAGCCCAGGGACCATAATCCCCCCAAGCATAACACTATGCACAAGAGCCAAACAGCGGACGCTAACGGGGTCCTGTTGTTGGAAAGCCAAATAAAAAACACCCAAGTTCTCTCCCTTATATACACAAGCAACTGCTTTCTTTTACACTTTCTCTCCTTATACTCTTCTACTAGGTACTGTCACATATTTCCTAGTCTTTCAGTTACTCTACCCAAACAGAAAGCCTACTCACAATCACTGTTCATTAGCAGTAGCACTAGTACAACCATACGTTTAATTGACGCTGTATATTTTTAAGCACTATACCATGACCATTCCTATCCCGTACATCCTCACCCCACAGTATTACAGGTAGCTTGCATGGACCTCTTGTCTTACTTCTTCAACAGGCTACAGATATTCTAGTCTATTATCCAGCTGCTCGCAGCTGTACTCTCACATTCTGTATTACGCCGTCGACAAAATTGCAATAACATTTATTTTTCAGGCCTACGCTGAGCACAGCTTTAATCCTTCCAGATCAATGCGAGAGAAGGCCAGAGCCTTGGTCCCAAGTAGTTCTGTTTCTTTCAGGTCTGGGCTCTGATGCATATGTGCGTGATGAGGATAGAGAAAAGCAGAAGAAAGGGTGATCTCTTGTGGCATTGCTAACCTCAAGGCTGTATCTACTATAAATATAGCCTATATTAACTGCTTTTATCAAGCAGTTGGTTTTAACACAAACTGAATGGAATTGTATTTTGGATCTTAAGTAAGCTTCTCTGGCAGAATGAAAGGTATAAATAAATCTTTTGCCTGTCCCTACCCTCAACCACTGACAGTAGTCAAGATTGACTGGAGAGTAAACTAGAATTGTTCCTTTTAGTAAAAATTTGAGTTAATATCTTATTTTGACAAATCAATACTTGCCAAAGTTCTTTGGAAAGTATTTTTTATAAATAAAAAAAATAAAAGAAACAAGAGGTTCCAAATTGTTTTTCAGACTCATGTATATATTCAGCTTTACTCAATGTTTATAAGGAGAAATGATCAGGAATGTTATATGACAGTACACTCAACTTTGCCCTGGTGAGCGTGACTTTATAGGTAATCTGATTATGCAGATCGGCTAACAAGTGCAAGCAGAGGAAGATGTGTTATTATTAAGTTTCTCTTTCTTGTTCCAGCATTCAAAAAAAAAACCTTTCTCTTTTAATCTGCTTGAATCTTCACATATCTGTCACCTAGCTTTTGGAAGTAAGTAGTGCTTCATTTTAATCTCTGATCAGACATAAGGACAGAATTTTTTTAGGCTTGATGTTCCTTAGTGAACCTTTTATTTATTTTTGTGCATCATCTCCACAATAAGCTATAGTTTTTGAAAGTCTCATAGGAAACTAACATTGTTGGCATAACTGTAATTTAGCTGTAATGTTGTTGGGGAAAGTGTATTTCACAAGAAAGTGGCTTTTCAGATATCATAACTATTTGGATATTCAAGTCCAAATGCCAGTATTATGCACAGCTGCACTTCAAACCCATATTGGTTCGATTACTCGAACAATTTAAGTCTAAGACAACAAAACCAACAAAATCCCCACTTTTTAAGAATAAGCCTCAAGAATTCTGGTTGAAAGTTAACCTTGAAAGCAGTTTTACAAGTATTTTGAATTATATTTCTATTTAGCAGCTAAAATAATTTCCCATAAATGACATTATGGCAAATGTGGTCTCTATTGCCTTTCTAGTGGCAGAGAACTCATGACTATAAAATAAGTGAGAGAATCAAAGGCTGTAGTGTGCTGCAAAATGGATCCTGGGGGAAACTAATAACTTACTGTGGAGCTAGAAACTAGAATACTTTTTTCTCTCTCCCCCCGCTCTTTCTTCCCCCTGTAGAACAGCAGTAACTATGCATCCTGGGGATGCTCAGCACTTGTTACTTCTGAATTAAAAAAAAAAAATAGACTGGGTGAGCACGTGATGAAATTGCTCAACACTAAAGAACAGCGCATACATTTTTTTGGATCTTAAAATAATCTCCCAAGGGAACATTGTGGTGGTTCTTTGAGACTGAAGACTACATAAATGCCAAATAAAGTTTCCATGTACTGACTAATCCACTAGCTATCTATCATTCTGCCGGCCTGCTTCCAGTTCTAATTCCCTTTGTCTTCTTCTTGGCCTGACTGAACTACTCATTGTCCTTTGGAGCTGCTACAAACACATCGAAGACAACAGGTTTTCCTCTTGGGGAATCCCCCATTAAAAGACATTCTTCAGTGGCCCCTCTTCTACCTTTAATGCACAGGTAACAGCCTTGCCCCCGGTATTTTCAATTTGAGCTATTCTAGGCACTTAGATACAATTCCATGCTGCATTCCTCCGTGCACAGCTGTGAAAAGATAACTTAAGTGAGGTGTATCAGGCTCTGGAAAAACGCTTTCTAATTGTTCATCATACATATGGAATAAAATTTCTCTTATTTCTGGGTGAGACGGTTCTTCAACTAGAACTACAACTGCAGTGGATTTAGTTAAAAAAACCCCACACTGTATCATAAAAACATACAACATTGAACAGTCTTGCTATTCAGAAGGAATAGATCTGCTACGACTCATGAGCTGGCAGAAAATTTATCAGAAGGTAAATTTTTCAGGGGAAAGCCAGATCTTTAAATAAAATCCTTCATGGAGACTTTCTGGCAGAAATGTCACTTTTTGAATAAACACTGAATGCCCGAAACATGGTAAATATTAGCCCAAAATGAAAATACAAGACAAAGTTCCACTACGCATCTTGATTATATAAAAGACCAGGGATAACTCTGAGGCACTTTGATGACAATTCATAGCTGAAATATATCATTTAGGGATGAAACGTTTTTATCACATCTCAACTTCCCTTGTGAAGATAGGCCTAATTTACTGATCTTCAAAGCACTAATTTAAATCCTTATAGTTTTGGCCTCTACATTTTCTATGACATAATTTTTAGACTTCTTAAAGTTCATCAACATCTGAACATGAACCAAAAAACTGACACCCCCCCAAGCCCCACACAACTTTATATTAACTGACAGAATCTTTTTTTTTTTTAAGGTCTAATTGATTACAAGTTCAATGCTTTGGAGCACGGTGGTCTTAAACGCTAGTTTTTAATCCTCTCAGGGATTGTGAAAAATTAAGAGAACTGTAGTCTAAAATACTGGCAGGGCAATGGCCAACTGAACTGTGCTGCAACTGTTGCCCATTGATTCTGCCAGTGATATCCAAAATATTAAAATCTTTGAAAAGTCTTCTTATAGGAATGTAGCAATTCCTAAGAATTTAAATTGGTGTTTATAGATATACAAACATAGAAGGCAGGAATAAAAGCAGCCAGAATATTTTTTTTGAGCGAAAAGCTGGACATGAGCCAGCAATGTACGCTCACAGCTCAGAAAGCCAGCCGTGCCCTGGGCTGCATCCCCAGCAGCGTGGGCAGCAGGGCGAGGGAGGGGATTCTGCCCCTCTGCCCCGCTCGGGTGAGACCCCCCTGCAGTGCTGCGTCCAGCTCTGGAGCCCCCAGCACAGACAGGACATGGACCTGCTGGAGCGGGTCCAGGAGAGCCACGAAGAAGATCAGGGGGCTGGAGCATCTCTCCTATGGAGACAGGCTGAGAGAGCTGGGGTTGTTCAGCCTGGAGAAGAGAAGGCTGCGGGGAGACCTTATTGCGGCCTTCCAGTACTTAAAGGGGGACTATAGGAAAGATGGGGACGATCTCTTTAGCAAGGCCTGTTGTGACAGGACAAGGGGTAACGGTTTTAAACTAAAGGAGGGTAGGTTTAGACTGGATGTAAGGAAGAAATTTTTTACTATGAGGGTAGTGAGACGCTGGAACAGGTTGCCCAGAGAGGTGGCGGATGCCCCAACCCTAGAAACATTCAAGGTCTGAGCAACCTGCTCTAGTTGAAGCTGTCCCTGCTCACTGCAGGGGGTTGGACTAGATGGCCTCTAAAGGTCCCTTCCAACCCAAACCATTCTGTGATTCTATGATTCTGTATTTCAGTTCTGAAAAAAATATTATTCTGAAATTTTGAATATTATCAGGCCTATACTATTCATCCAAGGTTCAGCAAAGTCAATGAAAGCAATCCCACTGGTTTCAATTGACTACAAACTGGATCCCAAGCACTGTCAACAGCAAAGACTACTAAAAATATAGGCAGAAGGCAGTAAGCAAAATGCTGCGTTAATCTGAGTCTACTGTAATCACCTGCATTCTGAGTTTATGGCAAAGTACATGAAATATCTTCACAGTTAACGTACATAATTTAGAAATTAAAGACCCTGCTTTCAGCCCAGAGCACATTCCCCTTCTAGAGTGCAAACTGGGGGAAATAAGTAGTTCAGCTGGCTGAGTCCAAGGGCAGTTCCTCTGCTGATAAAAGCTGTTGTGAAAAAAGCTAGAAACGAGGGCCTACCCCTCCTTTCCTTGGGAAGTGATTTTAAGCAGAGGCTTTACTGCTGGCCCCTGCCTCTGCTCGATCGCAGCTGTGCATCTCATCTCATCCCAGACTCCTATCTCCATGACTCTGACCAACACCCACTGCCCAGGTTTCTTGGCTTGGCCTCAGACCTGCCTCGTCACAGCCGATGGTCACTGGCCTCTGTCTGACCCTGATCCCTCCTGGTCACTCCTCCTGCCTGCATTAGCATCATGCTCCACTCCTGGCTCCTCTTCCCCTGCAGAGCAGCCGGTTCTTGCTACTCCCTCACACCAGCTTGGAACAGGAGGCTTAGAATGTTCTTAAACTTTAACACTGACAAAAGTAAAGCCATTTGTGATTTTTAGACTCCTCCACTATTTTTCCTGCTGGAAATCTCAGGCCACTCTTTATGCCTACACACTGCTAATGTATTCCTAATACACAAGAAATGGAAGACACCTGCTGCAAAAAGGAAAAAAAATCTAGTTTAAGTAAAGCCTTAAAAGTCGAGAGTTGTAAACTTGACCATGCTAGTGCACTGCAGACTGCATTAGCTCTCAAGAGTACATTTGTAAAACACATTTTAAATTAATTCATCTATTTCTTCCCTTCAGATGCCTTTCTCCCACCCAAACCTTCAAAAGTTCCAATATCCAAAGAACTAAAAAAGCTGTATGTTCTCAGAGCTTTAATTTTTCCAATATAATTTGAGCCCATTTCTCCTTTTCCTAATGGCAGTCTTGCCAGGGTGGGGCTGGGATCAAATCCTTTAATTAAAAAACAAGCATTTATTCACGTAAGTTTGGCAACAATTAATACTTACATATTCCCATTTGTATGGGCTAAATAATTGCTTTGTGCACATAAATTAATACATTCCAAGTCAAAATAGTATCCTATGTTCCGCTGCCCTTTTCCAAAGATAATGTGATCTATTAAAAAGAACTCTTGTTTCTACAGGAAGGCCTTTGGCAGGACAGATTTTCATTGCTGGCTTTCATTTCTCCTTGGATGTTCAAAGGGAACATCCTTCTTCTTTCCACCTCTTATTCATTTTTAAGTACTTCTCAACAGTTTGTAATGCAGGAACTTGTGTACATCAGCAAATCAAGTAGAACTGATAGTAGTGAATATGCAAAAAGTACTCTAAAAGGAAGAGATTAGCATTTTTCAGTACTCCTTTCATTTCAACATCTGCATACAGCATTTCACTGGAGTGGATGTTTCTCTATTTTTCTACCATGAACCCAGCATTTTGCCGTAACTATCAGTCTCAGATTGCTCATGTAAGAACATACTGCTAAGGGTACTAGTGACTATTTGTCTTTATTTAATAACAATGAAAATTGGATAGCGTGGAGCAATAGGGGATGGATTGTGCCATCCATTTCCAGGAGAGAAGCAGCAGGAACTCATTACTTTTTACAAAGAGTTTCTGGTTTTCAGAAGATGAAGGGCCTATCACACTGTCATTCAGTAAGTGCACTTTTACATTTATCCAAAAAGTTGCTTGCGATTTTCAGAGAAACTGTTTTTAAGAAATGATGAAGTTCTATAGGATGCTTTGACCATTGGTATGTCAATGAAACAAAACAGGAATACATAGTTATCTTAGTATTTAAATAAAGTTACTCAGCACTGAGGTTTTTAAAAATAATATCTCATTAACGTATTTCAAGAACTATGATAGTTAAATTAGGATGCTGTCCACAATCACACTACTTACTTAAAGAACATACTGCGTACCTACCTTGAAAGTGCCAAGCAACTGTGTCACTGCTACTGAACTATACTCTTCCTAAATGAAAAATACAAGATCCGAGGGTAAGAGCAGTAAAACCTTTGGGAGTATATCATTGTTCTCTCATGTATCTTTTACAGAGAGCTTTTTATCTGTGCTCCTCAGTCCTTTTGCAGACAGGGAAGCAAATACACCAGGAAGTGTGATGAATTGTTTAGAGTAGCAGCGACAGGACCAGAACCCATTCTTCTCACCCAGCTGGTAGCTTGATCCCCTCTGCTGCACACTTGAGACAATGCCAGCCCAAAGCAAGCATCAGTTCAAGTAATATCTGTCCTGGTTTCAGCTGGGATAGAGTTAATTTTCTTCCTAGTAGCTGGTACAGTGCTGTATTTTGGATTTAGTATGAGAATAACATTGATAACACACGGATGTTTTAGCTGTTAATTAGTGCTTACACTAGTGAAGGACTTTTCAGCTCCCCATGCCCTGCCAGCAAGAAGCCAGGAGGGGGCACAGCCAGGACAGCTGACCCCAGCTGGCCAAAGGGATATTCCACACCAAACGACATGATGCTCAGTACATCAACTGGGGGGAGTTGGCTGGGGAGCAGCAACTACTGCTCAGGAAAAGGTTGGGCATTGGTCAGCAGGCGGTGAACAACTGCGTCGTGCACCACTTACTTTGTATATTCTTTTATCACAATTACTATTATTTTCCCTTCCTTTTCTGTCCTATTAAACTGTCTTTATCTCAACCCACAAATTTTCCTTCTTTTTCCCCCCAATCCGATTCTCTCCCCCATCTCACTGCGGGGTTGGGGCAGCGACAGAGAGGGCAGTGAGCAAACAGCTGTGTGGTGTTTAGCTGCCTGCCAGGTTAAACCACAACATATCTTAGCAGAAATGGGCTAATTTTATCAGTTCTCTTCTTTTAAAATATTTACATGTGTTCCATTGTATGATCTGACATTCAAAGCTGACTAAATTATACAGCGATCTGAAGGTATTTTTAGTAACAGTTATTTTACAGCTGGAACAGGCCTCACAAGTAGCCTCCAGAAGATTTTCAGCTCAGACCTTATTGTAGTCCTCAATATTTTTTTTTATTCCTTCTTAACCTTTATGTCCTTGTGAAATATATTCAAAGTCAACTGTGTTTGATTAAAAAAAAAAAGGAATTTAAAATTAAGAATCCAAATTCACACAGGAAAAAGCTTGATTTCTAATGCTCAGCCTGAGTACCTTTTTAAACCTGGCAAAGAGCCTAATTCACTTGGGTTTCAATAAGATGCAGGATGCAGTGCTCAATATTCACTGAGCTTTTTAAAAACACAGATTATATCCATAACAGCTTCCTGGTTGTTCAACCACCTTTGGCTCAGAGGGTAGGAGAAGAATTTGAAGATCTGCTTATTACATCCATGCTCCTGGAGCAAGAAATAGGCAAGCATGCTTGCTACCATGCTTCCAGGCACATAGTAGAAGCTGGTGGTAGAGTGAAGGGGGCATTTTCACTCCTTCCAAGACAACAATAATTCAAGTCTCAATCTGTCACTATGCCTTGCGCAGTTTTAATGTTCCTTTTTTAGCATCTTTTTTTTTTTCTTTTCCTGCAATTCATTGTAATGGAAGTAAAGCCATTAAGAAGCAATGTTTTGACAAGAAATTCAAGACAAGACTATGGAACCATTCCTTTTAAAGTAATTATCAAAGTCCAAATTCATTTTAGGAAGGAAATCCGAGCTTTAACCTGGTAATTAATGGAGATTATTCCAGAAAGAGGACTCATTTTTCATAGAGTATAATGACAGATCTTGTTTTCCATAAAAAATTTGAGAAGGCCTGTGAGCATTCTGCTAGGTTCAGCCAACATAGATTGTTTAACACCAAGGCCTCCAAGAAGTAATTTTATTTCTTATTTTTATGTGCAGCTGAATTTTCTCCAGGGCAGAGAATGTAGACTGACAGACAAAGCACATTTTGCCATATTCAATTTACCCCCCCTGTTTTTGAAATAAGAGAAAATGTTGCTAAAGGTGCAGGAAGATAATTTTGTTTGCGTTATTTTGTTTTATTTTTAACTGGGATTGTCATTTATAATGTGTACAAGGGCACAAGGTGAAACAAGTTCATTACTTCTGTAAAGGCAGCAAAAGAATTTTCTAAATATACATTGCAGCAACAGCCATCAAGAGTCCAGTAATGAGCTCACATACATCCCAAGAAGAAAACAGCAGGTTATTAACACACTATTTAGTTTTAATAAGATTTTCTTACATCTGTTTTTATGATTGAAGTCATCAATAAAGTTTAGCTGCATTGCAAGGCCTGCATGGAACTGTCCCTTACAGTTTCTACCCTCCAGAACACACAAGTGGGTAAACAACTGGAAAAAGCTGAGAAAAAAATTCTAGTCTATATGAAAATTCAGGTCTAGTGTATCTAACAATACTGACCTCATTGCTTTGATGCCATTAAAAATGGGAATGTTAGAAACCAGTCCACTGCAATCAGTGGAGCTCTATCAAGGTAAAGTGTCTCTGAACATGGAGTTTATCAAGCACCCAGTATGATACAAAGATCATTCAAGTTTATACCTGGCCTATAGCAATTCTCCCTGGACTGGAAATGTCCCATTAAAGTAAATTGCAGAAGTGATTTCTGCCATAAAGGACTGGGGAAGAGAGGGAGAGGAAGGGAGAAGACATCAGTAAAGTATTCAGTAAAGATTTCATTGCGTTGCATACTTCTAAAGTGACTTGAAAGGAGGTTCACCACCACATTTCTCTAACAAAAGTGAAGTCAAGACAGAAAATTTCAAAACATTAAAAAGTTCAAGTCAGGTCTCTGAATGCCCAGAATGATATTGTATTTTCTTGAATCAATGGATCTCGCAAGAGACTTAGGGCTGTATTAGGGGATATTTTATCCCTGAAGGAGAGGATGCTGATATCTGTTCAATATGCTTTAATGTGAGCATACTGATATTATGCTTTTAATTGCTTCACGCTAAGCTTTCTGAATAAGTCTTAAAACATTTTGGGTCAGATCATATGAACCATTGTAAGTGAACTCTTAGCCTATTTCTCTTCAACATTCCTTCCAGCCTCTCTGCCCTATACTATTCCCTAACAAAAGCAGAATGCAAATTGTACATAGGAAGCCAGGTAAAGGAGATAAGCAGCATGACTAGTGAAAGTAATCACACAGATGATAACTCCTGCTTCTGCCCTCAGCCATGCATAGTTGTGTGCATATGCAGAGATGGAAGGATGGATGTGAAAAGGCTCTCTAGGCAGCTGGGCCTTGAGAGCCTGCCTGAACTCCAGCAGCATCTCCAAACCTGTGTATGGGTTGCAGCGATGCTTAGCTTTAATAAAATTCAGCATTCTGCCTCCAACCTATGATGCTGCTTTTTACAGTGCAGCATATGAGGAGAGTCTCCATGGGCAGCTGCTATCCCAGGTCCACTCTTGAGAAAGTTTGCCCCCTCCCACCTCTACTCTGGCAACATGGAAGAGAGCAAAAAGGCAGTGGAATCATCTTGAGCCCGTGCACTCAATTCATGCTAGTGACCTACAATTTCTAGACAGAGGAAGTCGAGAACACCATCTTTCCTTTGTACATGCCGTCAGATAACGATGTTCTCGTGGGGACCCACTGGCCTCCCAGGAGGCCTAGGCACGAATGCATACCTGGGAAAAGTGAGCATTAAGTGCTGCCTTCCTGATTTGGTAGTGGTTTTTCCCTCACTCTGCTTTGATGGAAATACTGGCCGTAGCATTAGCCCATACAGCTCTCATTGCCTTGCACTAAGTGCAGAAACAGAAATTTCAAGAGAGTTTATTACTGTTTATCCTTAAAGAACTCTATGCTTCTATTTGTTTTTTATTATAAGCTAAGGAAGTGCACAATCAATTGCCTGGTACCTGTCTCTTGCAGAGAATTGAATCCGTAAGTATACACTGTAAAATGCTACAAATAAATAGAAGATGCTAGAACACAGTCTGGCCACATTGGAGCACAGACTAGAAAAAAAAAAGCATCAACTTAACATCAGAAAACAGCTAAAGGAAAATGTAAAGGGTCTCTAGAAATATGGGTATTTCTTAACAGAGATTAGGAAGCAAGCATTCACAATGAAGGGAGGAAGAGCCAGTTATTCTACCTGCTGCTATAGACATGCCTCAGGTGCATTTTAAAGACACAGCTGAACACTTGGGAGTTAAGCCCTGTGTAGACAAGGACAAGTAAAAGTACTCGAAAACCTACAGTTCTGCTGAAGAGAA
>VZTV01001473.1:1767-20473 GCA_013400875.1 Anhinga rufa | reverse complement strand
GGGCCGCACGCCTCAGCGGCGGCACCGAGAGACCGCCCCGTTCGGCCCGCCCCGGCGGGCTCCTCTCACCGCACCACCGGGGGCGGGCCGGCGGGGAAAGCCGCTGGCCCGCCCGGCGGCGCGTACCTGGCAGCTGCCGGCGGCGGGGCCCCGGAGGCGGCTGCCCGTTGTTGCGGCCCAGGTAGCGGCAGGAAGCGAGCAGCCCCGGCGGCGGCGGCGGCGTCTCCACCGTGGCGCAGTTACCATGGGACGGACGCCCTCTCCCTCCGGAAGTCACTGCCGGGAGGGCAGGGAAGGAGGCGGGGATAGGCGCCATCTTGAGCGCGGCGCCCGGCCCCCAGCGCCTGCCTTCCGCCATCTTGAGCGTGGCGCGGCCGTAGGGCGAAGGGCTCGCCCGAGGGCTTGTCTCTCCTCCTCCGGCGTGGGTCCCCGGGCCCAAGCCCCTTGAGTTGGCTGGGGTTGTGTCGGGGAGGTGCTGCGAACAGAGGTTTTCTAAAACTCCAAAGAATTACAGCCTCGTACACAGAGTTTTAAGAAGAGATCTAAGCAGAGGAAAAGTGGTGTCTAAGGTTGAAATGATTCTCTTCAGTGTAAGAAAATCACACTAAGGAAAAGAAAACAAGCATAAAACTGCTAGCAGATTTATTTTTTTTTCCCCAGAGGAGCTAAGCAAAGAAACTAAACCTGGCCGCCTCAGCAGCTGCCCCGTAACCTGAGGTGGTCGCAGAGGGTCTCTGGCACCAGGCGGGACAGGGAACGTGGCGGGAAGGCCAGGAGCAGCAGGGAGGAGAGGGGCCCAGGCTGGCTCCTCAGCTCCAGCAGCCCGGCCCGCCCTGGGCACAGCAGCCCTGGGACTGTTCCATCCCAGGCTGTAGCACAGGTCTCTTCTCTGGCCCCTGCAGCATCCCTGTGCACGCAACGGTCCACCCTCGATCTTTTTTTAAAAAAAAATGTTAATATTGAATATAAAATTACATATAGAAAGTAATTTAATCTAGATGGGTAAATCCACTGCTGAAATGCTAGGAAAAGCTTGCCTCAGCCCTAATTGTGCCGTCTTGTGCATATGCTTTAGTTTTTAATTACATTATTGCATACCATTTTGTCCCAAAGGACCTCTGCCTCATTTAGTGCACAGAATGGGCTGAAACACAGTTGCATTGTTGCTCAGACACGCAGAGTTTCCTATCCCCCGAGTGCTTCCTTTTGCAGTTGAAATAAAAGTATATCTTCATAATTTTTAAGGCCAGAATAAAACACTGGATAACCTGCAGTGATCCCTTGCATGTGATGGGCTGTTACACTTTCATCCCATTGCAAGGGTAATTGGTTCTCTAAAAGTCACTCTGAAGCACGTGAAACACCCCAGGTCAGGCAGTCAGTGATCTGAGAGTCAGAGTTTGCCGCCTGAGTCAGAGACACCAACTCCCTCCCTCTTCATTCTTTGTCTGGAGTTCACTTGACATGGTTTTTATTAAAGGCTCATTATAATATTGAGTTCTGACTCAGACCTCATCCTAAATGCCAGAAGCATGTCTCCTGTTTCAGCCCAAGGGTTTGTGTTTGGTCAGACAAGGGTAGGATCAGAGCATGAAATGCTGTGAAAATTGATGTTCCTTAACGCTGTCAAGTCTGGCACTAGAGCTGCACTCAAGGAGCATGATTATGAATGGGAGAGAGCATATGAATTTTAGAGGAGATTTCTTTTCTGTGAAGCAGCATGAGCAAGCGGAAGAGGAAAAGCCCCAGCCCCTCCAGCTGCAGAAGGACTTTGCCACCAGGCCTGGTTGCTTAATATCATATTCTGCCACTTAATCTCTAATTGTGCTGGTTTCTTCTATCAGCTCAAGCAACTACTGGGTCATGCGATATAGTTTCTGTAGCTTCTGTGACACCTTCCCCTTTTTTTTTCTTCACAAAATGCACCTACAGGATATAATTTGTACTTCAGTGATCCTCCACTGAAGTACACTAACCTCGAGAAATTTAAATACGTTTTCCATGCCATAGCTCCTGTCTTTCAGTGCCATCTAGTGTTCGCGCATGGAAGAGATGCTGTAACTAATGGAATTTCTCATCAGATCAATTTGCCATAATTAACACATTTCAGAAACTGATAGGTGGCACTGATAGAAGGTATCTTTGTAAATTAATAAAATATTTCTATATATAAAGTCTAGAAATATATATTAATATTTTATGGCATTAGATTGACACAGATCTCTTACATTATTTAAAATCAATAGCACTCACAAATCAAACACACATATATATATATATATATATCAGTCATTTACTTCTGGCTATGCTGTTCTCTGTAACTATTGAGATTGCTTCAGAAAATAGTGGACATAAAAAAAAAAGTACTGAAATATTCTATCACCCAAAAAGGGATAGCCATCCAGACTAGAACCCAATCAAAATTTTACTTGCAAAGTAAAGTTGCAAAGCTTGGAGTGATAGATCTTTCAATACATCTAAAAAAGGAGCGACTTGGGTTTTGAAACAAGGAGACAAAACCCGACGGATTATCCAGAGATCACCCATCTTCAGTTTCTTATCTTTTTTCCCTTGATGTCTTTCTTTAAAGTGACTTCTTATTCTCATCCCCCAGTCCATAATCAGCAGTTAAATAGTTCATAACCATTGAAACACCCTTGTCTGTCTTTTACTATACACACATAAAGTTACTTAAGAGTAAGTACAGTAAGTACACAAGGAACTTACAAAATCTTCTATAAAATCTTTCTATAAAGAAAGTGTTTAGCAGCCAGCACAGATAACTCCCCCTTGAAGATCTTGGATTCTAAATTAAGATACAAATCCTGAGTAGCAAATACAATAAAAGGAATATGAATACAGAATTTCATACAATAGCTTTGTGCATAACTAGATGTATTTAAGAAACCTTACCCTCCCTACCTGGTCATGAAAGAATTGGAAAGTCATTATTCTCTTAATTAGTACAGCTAAAAAGGAAACAAAGCAAGGTGCTCAGCTGCTTTCATTCCAGTGAAAATTGAATTTAATTAGAGTAATTTCAGATCACTCTTCTGGCAGCTGTGTTTATCACACTTTCTTCAAAGGATAGGAATTAGCATTGACTGACATTAGCATCAAAGCTCATATATTCACCCGCCCACATCCTACCAACCCTTCTGAGTTTGTCTGTTTATCTAGCACTTTAATAACACCACAGTAAATAAGAATTCATCTTGGAGCATGCATGTGTTTTGTCAAAGCATTTAGCGCAGACTTCTTATAATGTCACAGTGGAACCCCTCTTCCCAGGTCTGATGAAAGAGCAGCTAGCTGTTCTCCAGAACAGATATGTTTAACAGGGACATAGACTGGGATCCAGAATTTGTTGGGGTTTTTTTGGTCAACATCTAAAAAATATGTGTCTTTCAGCTGGGGGGGGAAGTGCCAGAAATGACCTGCCATCCCTTAAGCTGCAGAAGACTGCCCAACTCCAAAGCCAGTTAGGTCACGAGGGGTTTGAACTTTGGGGTTCGGGGAGGCCATGCTGTACCAGAGACTCAGCTCTCTGTTTCTGCTTTGCCCTTGCCAGCTCATACGGAGGCATGAACGTTGCCCTTTCACTCACAGCACACAACCTGCTATCATCTCTTGTGAACTAAAAGTAGGTTCTCGCTGGTAAGATCATCTTTTAATTTGTATTTGTGCAGCACCTGGCAAAACAGGACACAATCCCCAATTGGAGCTGCTGGATCATAGCTCAGCTGCCTCTTTTGGAGGGACATGTAGAACTGCTGCCACATCAGACCAGGCACCAGAGACATTAGCAAGAGGAATCTGCTGCCTACACTGCAACCTCAAACCAGAGAGAAGCAGTGAGGCTGGGGCCCTGTGGGCTTATTCTTCAACTATCAGCAGTAGTTTGCATGTAGTCATGGTTGCTCTTGGATGACAAAATATGAGAAAACAATGCCACAGAAAGAAAAAGCTCCTTTCAGTTGCTTTCCAAAAAGAGGTAAAGCAAACAACTCCATTTGATTTTTCAACAAGTGGAACCCAACTGAGCTGATGGAGCAGGTTCACAGCAGGTGCCCTTCACGGAAAGGTTCCCTCCAGATCTCACCTCTACTCCCAACTCACCAACATAGATATCATCAGGTGCAAACTAGAAGCAGCAAAGCGAGGCAACCTTCCAGAACCTGAGTAAGGTGGAAATGGAGCTTCCTGTGTATATTACCAGACAGAAATGGCTGACTGCAAGCCTCCTCTGTTGTGCTTCGCTTACTTATGAAATCAGGAGAAAGCCAGTAAGAGCAGCTCTGCAAGCAAAGGGACGGTGTGGGTGTTTCCTGCCTTGCAGTGAAGCATCAATACTGATGATGGAAATGGTTGTTTGTTCCCAAAGGTTTATCATGCTACATGCAGAGTGGTAGTCTCGCCTAGACAGTGCTACTGGCATTGGCACTAGCTGAAAGAAAAAAATCAGAGCCCTCACTTAAAGACATAATTCAGAATGTGAACAAGGAACGGTACAGCTATAAGTTGTCTTTCTGTGGGCATACAATTCTGAAGAGAATCGAGTTTAAAAAAAAAAAGACAAACCAACAACAAAGAAAACAGATGAGACAGTGACTAATGGGAATAAATTCTGTTGCTTTGACCACAGCATTACATTATCAAATCCTGGGACTTAATATGCAGCAGAGTTATCATAAGACAACAGTTCTGTGTAATGGAAATAATTTAAGTTTCAGTATTTCATCCAGCAGTGCAGACAGGCCTGTGGGGTGTGCCATCTTAGCCGGAACATTTATCGCTGCTGACCACTGGTCAGGACACTGTGCTCCTGACACAGCAGGAGTTGATAGGTGAAGAATTCAACTCTCCAATTCTAAAATTATGAAATGCCAAGGAAATGAGACACTCAACAGCCGGTGAGAAAGTGATGGAAAATTCATGGCTTTCAATCACTTACAGCACTTGTTATGCAGAAATAGGCTGAGCTCCCAGTTTTGCTTGGAGGTTGTGTCACTTCCAATCTTCCCTGTGAGACTCAAGCATGGTTTATAGGGGTGATTTGCATGTAGACAGATGAAACGTCTGCTTTCAGTGATTGTATTTCTGAAACTTGGGTTTCACTAGTTGAGAAAGAAAACAGCTTTTTGGGGGGAGTATTACCTTGTAAAAAATCGTCATGCTCTAAACCATTGCAATGAGTCTAACCTTTTTTTTTTTCGAAAGGTAAAAAGGTTAGCACATGCAACAGAGCAGCACTGATTTGCATTTTCAACTGACAACCCAGTGACTGAAGAATTTTGTTTATTCCATTTAGCCAGCCAGAAACCACACAGGCGCATGCAAAACCAACTTTTGGACATGTTTTTTGTCAAATATCATGAAACTGTCAGGGGAAAGCATAATTCAGACATCTCTTCAAAAGTATTGTCCAGAAAACTCATCTTGCGTAGTACTTTCCATAATCCAGTCTTCCAGATGTCCTCCTCACTCTCTTCATGCGTACAAGTAATCAAAAAAGTGCAACGAAGAGTAGCTTAGGACAATACTCAGTATCTCATAAGGAGATTACTGAAGCAGCACATCAACTAGGATAAGTATATTCTTTTATTAGCTTGGTTGATCTATAAAACCAATTTACCTTCTTATGAATCCTGGCTGACATTTTAGTTTGAAAAAAAAATAGGTAATCTGGAGAGCAAGAATTAGTAATAGTAATAATAACTAATAATGATTATTAGTGTACAGCCACTTGCTTTGCAAAATATTTTTAAAGGTAAATTTTGCATGTTTTCAGTAAGCTAAAGTTATTATTTTTTTTTCATTCTGCTACTCTGATGAATGAGAAAAAGATCTGCAGCTGCCCAGACCACAAGAGGACTTCGCAGGCTGATTTAAGTGCACCAGGATATTGAATTGCACTGTATTGCCCCAAGCAGTAAGTTTTGCATATTCAGAAGTGATCAGCTAACAACAGATCAATATCCATGCATCAGAAAATAAGAGTTTCAGTTAAACAGGAACCACATTACAGAAGCTCCAACTATTTCCTTAGCTTAAATAAAGCACTAGATGCCACAGGGGCCATGTTCTTCCTCACAAAACTCCTTTTTCTCTTCAGTGATTGTGTTGCTTTTTTTTTCTACTGAACATTAAGATCGTGCTGCACTGGGCAAAGGGAGGAGATGTTTAATGCTGTGGCCTGCTAATGATTTATTCAAAGCCTATAAATTATTTTAATCAGAGATATAGTGGAATGGCAACATTCAGTATTTAGTAGTTGAGACACTTTTTGGGTCACATTCTGAACTTTCATTAATATTTGCAAAAGCAGTTTGGGAGAAACCCACTGTATCCTTAACTGATCCATCCTCGGCACCCTGTATCCCAAGGTGGCTTTTTTCACTCAAAGAGTCCCTGTAATTTCTCTCAGAGCTCCTTCCACCATCCCCATGTTCCTGAAGACAAAACTGTAAAACATTCATTAGATAAGAGGTAACTAATTTTGGTATCTTCTGTTAGGAGCACTTAAAAATGATAGTTGTCCCAGTGCTTCTTGTTACCTCGAGCATAGAGGCTCCATCACATACGGCTGATGTATGGCTGTAGCTTATGTGGTGAAGTAATAACAAGACATTTGTAATACCAGAAGCCACAAAACATATTTAAAATAAATCTTGAAGAGCAACAATGTGGAAACACCAGCCACAAATCTGCTGTTGTGTTTTAGAAATGGACCAGTTTTGCTTTAGCAGCAAAAAGCTGCAAGAAGTCAGTGTTAGAGCAGGGTGGGTGAGCTGCATTCGCCTCTGGCTCATGTTTCAACAGGGTCCCAACTGCAAAGCCTCCTCTGCTACCCTTTTACTCTCAACTTACTTCCTCCCCTACTCAAGCCTGATAAAATGCAATTAAATAAGTTTCTGTCTCAAAGGTTCAAATTCAAGACAGTTACAGAGAAGTAAGAATAGCATTTGATGAATGAGAATCAAACCCAAGTGAAAGATCTCAGAATATGCTACCAGGGCTGAGGTCCCCTTTTAAAATTCAGTTATAACACATCCAAAATTTGGAAACCCACACTACCACTTTTATAGATCCCCTTGTCAAAGTAAACATTCACTTCAAAGAACAAACTGGCAGAAGCTGGCACTTCAGGCCTTTGGGGAAGTTGTGTCACACCTAAAATGCAAGAGCTCATGCCTGATTCATCTCTAAGATTAAAATTCTATGTAAAACTATCAAACCAGAACTTAAAATACAGACTGAGATGGTTTCAACAACTTTTGGGGCCCCTTCATTTATAGGCAGTCCTCAGAAATGCAAAGTGAGCTGAAAATGAAAAAGTTCCCCCATGTTTAAAAAATCCTGTCTTTTCTGCAGAATTTTATTGCCAGAAAAACTCGACTTCACCACTATTTGCATCCACCCCTAGTTACAAAATTTCACCTGGCTGATCATCTCTGCAGCATTTCCTCACAAAGCACTGGGATATGCCTTTGATCAGCTAAATGTCCAGTACAATAACCATTGTCGCAGCCATCAACAACCAGTCTCTCAGCATAACAAAGCAGGGCAGGTTATTTTCTTCCTGGCAAGAACTAGTAAAGGATAATTGGAGCTACGTTACATTATTCAGCTGGATTACCCAACAGCCAACAACACTAACAATAACAGGGGTGTTGCAACAGAGCTACGCACTTTCAGTGAGCTGGTGACAGAAAAAACATTTTAGAATTTGGTTTCTGGGAGGGGTTTTGTGTCACCCACATTCCCAAGGGTCCTGTGTGGTAAGACAAAGTTGTCTAAGGTGCTCCTCTATTTCTTGAGATTTTTCCTCAGGAGGTACTGCTAACACAGTACCCTGACTTTGGCCCAAAAACTGGAGCCAATGTTTGTCCCCAAAGCCTAGACCAACATTGATTTCTGATTCTGCTACCAGAAGTGATACTGAAGTGAACCATCTGGCCACGCGTTTACATCACCTTTGCCAGGCACCACCACCTCATCAGTTTAGGGAATAAAACTTCTAAGGTCATCTTGACTTCTTGTTTGTTCACTTTCAAATATCATTTACAATCAAAACTCAGCTTAAATGCAGTAACTTCAGAACGTACAGTACAGGAGAACTGGCACATGTAATAAGACACATAAGCTAATAATCACCCTCAAAGCTCTACTAAAGGCTTCAAATAGCTTTAAGTAAAACAGTGAAGAAAGTATTACAGAGCCAAATTTGGTCCAACAGTAGATTGTTCAGGGCTAAAATCAGCTCTTAACATCTTTTGTGGCATAAAGCGTTAATAGTAGAGTTAAATAAAGCCTAATGAAGCACATCCTCTCCATTCTCCTAAGCAAGATACAGATCTTATTTACCTGCTTTTATGTCCTGTAGTATTCCTCTACTGCATATTTGTACCTGGGTTCATTGAGTCCAAACAGTGTGGCAAGTTTCCTTCCAAGGGATTCATAAACTGAAAACAAATAACTAGAACATCCTCCTTCTACTAAAGGGCTTTTTGCAATAGGCATTTTACATGATGGCAGAAAATTATATGGAGCTATCATACATATGAACATAAAGGATCGGCAGATGAGATGACACAGGGCACAATTCATTTACTTAGTGAAAATCATTTCCTTGCTTGAGAAACCTCCTTCATAATCCAGCTTTTAAAACTTTTTTCCAAAGGTCTGGCCAGCATTTCTGGGATAGCCATACCTCACTTACACCATTCCCTGTCTAGAAAATGTCTTCCATGCTATATTTCAATTAAACAAATTCACCTTCGCTTAATTCATTACATGACCCCATTACTACCTCAGAACATTTACTGCTTCTACCTCCTTACATATGCCTGCCTTGCTCTATATAGGTGATAAGAAATGGAACTGACATCTTTCATATTTTAGGCAGTTGCTGAAGAAAATGAACTCATCGCAACTACTTTCAGGCCCCACCTTTTCAGACACAACACTGCCTTGCCTTCGGCAAACTGACAGAGAGTAGTAAGCCTGGAGTAAACCTTGGCCAACCCAGTCTTACTGTCAGCTTTCTGAGACAATGTTCTTGGCAGCAGTTATTGCTATGACCCTTTTTCTTTTTCTTTATGGCCTCAGTTCCTGCCTCTGGGCCAGTTTCTCCTTCTTCAGTGGTCCTTACACTCTCTCTACATTTGCCCCATGCTCTCCCTTTAGTTATGCCAGTCTAATCTCAGATGCTCAACTGCTTTTCATAAAACTGCAATACATTTAGCTCAAAACCAATTTACTTGCTGCCTACTAATTAATATACTGCATTGTACCTCACAGGGAGTGCAATACAGTAATAAAGGTCACTGACACTTACCAGAAACTTTATTTTCAGTTGCTGATAACCTGTTGTTAGCACTGAAGTATTTTGTCCCATGTGGGGAAGAAAAGGACTTCCAAAGGTTTGAAAATATGAGTAGAAGTAAAATCGTGTTTTTTCTCTAGTCCATGTTAAGACAATTCTTTGTTTGCTTCACTGCTGTAAATCACAGAGGAACTAGGGCATTTCAGAGTCTTGAGATTTGATAGAGATGGTCACTGGTTCAGCTTTTGCTATCCCTCTGAACATTTGCCCAGGATCCAAATCTACAACCTGGAGAGAGGATTTGTGTGTGGAAGGGACATAAGGCAAGCCACAGAATTACTTTTTTTCCGCCCCCAGCATGCTTAGACTTTTCAAAGACTACTTTAAAGTGAACTTTGTTAAAAGAAAACTGAGTGGTTCAGCCAGTAGTTCAAAGTTAGGACACATGCTTCGGAGGCTTTTTTCATTAAATCCCCTACTTATGTTTAATAATGGAAAAAGTATGGTATATACTGTGATCATATATCATTTCCTCTCTCTGACTCATGCCTCCTTATCAGTTGGAGAGAGGGGACTTTGAAGCACTGTCTTTGGAGCGGGTCAGGATTGCAGGGTGAGGAAAGCTGTTGTCTGTAGGATCCCACCCTCAGTCATGAGAGCCTGGAAGATGCGAATGAAACAGAAGACTGAGGCATGAGAAGGAAGAAAACATGATTTTGTAACAAAGGCAGCTGAAAGGTAAAACAGAGCTAGACACCATGGCAGCCTCTGCCCTACAGCTTCCATATGATCCCTGTGTGAATTTTGGCAGTTCATGGCTGTGTGATGTGTGCTTGCTGGGCTCCAGTTCGAACACTTGCCATCCTTTGGCAGGAGTGTTGGCCATTCATAGTCGCTACAGATGCACACAACAGGAGCACTATCCACAGTGTAAAATGCTAAATGTCCCATGACGTTTCTAGCTGCATACTCTAAGTTAGCTGGCTGCTGACAGTCTTGACTCTTGTCTCTGTATTGTAAAAAGTTATATTTGCAGAGCATTCAGATACTTATCTGACACCACTGCTCAAGAACCCAGGATGAACAAGTCCCCATTCTGTACTACATTTTCATGTTGCATGGCAAATAAAAAGGACAGATTGCACGGATATATAAAATACACTGAAAATAGACCATACTCTCTTGAATGAGTAACTATTCCATGCATAAAGTCCTCTCTAAAAAGCGGTGCATGACCTTGTAATGGAAGCCTATCATGCTGCATAAGGACAGAGGACTGAATTGAAATTTCATACAACTATTCATCCTTTTTTGCTTAACTAATTTTGCCATCTTAAGTTGCTTTTTGATGTTTAACTGAAATGTGATAATTTTTAATTATAATTAATACATCACACAGTAATAAACAAATATAATGCTATATATGGCATGACGTTTATTAAAAAACACTGGTAGCAAAAACCACATTTAACTTGAGAGGATGGAATGGCAGCAAGTAGCTTCACGTTGCTTCAAATAGAAAAGGTCAGCCATGGGTCCGATTTTTCTTGGAAAAGTTAGCGATATTTCCCTGTCAGCAGAGAGAGATACACAGAGCAGGGCTCTGCCATGGACATTTAAACCTGGCATTTTCATTAGTGAATGGGTTGATGCTATATCTATGTTGAGATATATATATATCTGCTGCTATATATAGATATAGATATAGATATAAATATATTTTTGCAAACAACTGAGAGTAACGTGGAAAATAGAAATACAATTCAAAATAATCTCTATAAAAGAAATATTCTGAAAAAAAACCCAGGATGTAAGGAAATAATTTCAGGGTTCTGCACTTAGACAAGATGGGAAACAGCTGCTTAGGTAGCAGATATGCACTACTCTGTCTTGGTGAGCCCCAGCTGGAGGCTTCTGTTCTGTTTTGGACATGGCAACATTTGAAAAGCGTGTGGACAAGTTAGATAAAGTCCAGAGGACAGCAATAAGAATGAGTAAATATCTTGGGAACTAAGACTAAGGCAGAAAGATGAAAAGAGATGGTGGTGTTTAGTCTACAGATGGAAAAGCTAAGGGGAGGCACGGTAACAGTCAAATACAGGAAAAGATCATGAAACATGAAAAGGGTAGTTTGTCCAAAGGGCAAGAGGGGACCTTGAAATGCAGACAGCGTGATCTATGTGAAATAAAGAAAACTCCATTAGTGAAAGGATTCAAAAACACTACAACCGATTACCTGGCGAGCTGATGCAGTAACTGTTACTAGAAGTCTTTAAGAATAAATTTGACAAGCTTGTCAAGAATTACTCGACCTCTCTTGTGGCAAGAAGCCAGACGAAACGGTCCATCCTTAATTAGAATCATCCTATTTTGATTCTTCTGCAAGTGCTTTCTGCCATGCTGATCTAACTGTGAAGGTTGCACAAAATTCATAACATACCTAACATATTGCACCCTGGTTGTTACCCACCTGCATGATAATCACGTTTTTCTATTATTTTCAAAGTGCTCTTTTGCTCACAGTAAGGCTGCCTCTAGGTATCCAAAACGAAAGAGAGCTCCTTTCTGGGTATTGTAAAATGCATCCTTCAGAAAAGACCGACAGGCTGATACCAAGCAGTGTAGTCTGAATTCTGTCGTTATTGATAATGTTTGTTTATATCATCTGACCAAAAGAAAATATCTAATTTTAAAAATCATCAAGTGTTTTAAATCCTGGTGCTAATCTCTTGAGACAATACCAGCAAGTATTAAAAGAAGGAGAAAAAATAGCAAAGTACCAGCTTTGTTGCTTGAACAGTGATTGATTGCATTCCAGGTAATCATTCCTTAAAGTAAGCTAGTCAATCACATAAAAAAAAAGAAGAAGCCTTAACTTACTAAGAAATTAAGTGGTTGCATTTCAAACTGCCCAAAACCAGAGATACAGCCCCCAAGGAAAGTATGGACTACAGAGCAGAAGCAAGAAGAAAGCTTTAATTTTGAACGTAAATACAAGTTTATCCATAAAGTTGCACTAAACACAGTCGTGTACCATTCAGCCTGCAATATGAAGTGATCTGCCAGTTTGCAAAGAAGAAAGCCTGTAGCCTGTTTTAACTGATCTCCTCACGCTGACCAGATTCAGCTAATGTGTTATTTGCTTTAAATAATCTCACCACGACCAGCAGATTTTGCTAGGATAGTTAGCATATGCAACAGCTATACAGGGATCTGAATCTGGAAAGATACAAGTCTTGGAGATATATCGCCTGTATACTGTTTGCCGCCAGTTTGTCAAACCAAACAAGACAAGAAGAGCAAACGTGCACATTTTCTCCCGAGAATTCATAAGTCCGTGCCTGAGGTCTCCAGACGAAGGGTTCATGTTAACCTCAGTTGTGTTATATTTAACATGGCTATTGGAAGACTCACTTGGCTGTCTTTGTAAACCCCATACCTTTTATATTTCTGACTTTCTTAATTTTTAATACTGATGTTTTGCTGCATGGAGATTTCTTGTCATGCTTGTGATTTCTTCTAAACATCCATGGCTAATCATCCTGTATGCTGCTGCACTCCTCATCTGCAGACGCTCAGTGAATGCTGATTTTGTCCCGTCATTCAGATCTTGCGTGCATGGGGCATTACTGTTATGATTTACAGAGGACTGTCATGGTTTAACCCCAGCCAGCATCTCAGCACCACATAGCTGCTTGCCCACTCCCCAACCCTGTGGAATGGGGGAGGGAATTGGAAGGGCAAAAGTGCAAAAACGTGTGGGTTGAGATAAAGAAAGTTTAATTACCAAAAAAAAAAAAGAAAAAAACAAATTGGAAAAAAAAACCAAACCCAAGAAAAACTAGTGATGAAAAAACCCCAGTTGCTCACCACCAACTGGCCAGCCAGTCCCCGAGCAAGGGCAGCCCCCACCAACCTCCATCCCCCAGTTTTATCGCTGAGCACGGCGTCGTACGGTGTGGGATATCCCTTTGGTCAGTTGGGGTCAGGTGTCCCTGCTGTGTCCCCTCCCAGGGTCTTGTGCACCCCCAGCCTGCTCACTGGCGGGGCAGTCTGAGGAGCAGAAAGGCCCTTGGTTTACTTTTCCAGCTGCAGAATGCCTCATTTGCCCACTTCACAGCCTTTTACCCGCCACCCTGCCCCTTCGCTGTGGCCATGAGGCAGCCAGCTGATGGGCTCAGCTTTGGTCAGTGGTGGGTCCGTCTTGAGGCTGTCTGGAATGGGCTCTGTCCAACATGGGGGCAGCTTCAGGTGTCTTCTCACAGAAGCCACCCCTGCAGTCTCCCCACTAGCAAATCCTTGCCATGTAAGCCCAGTTCATAACCTCAGAGAAACCCTACACAGCTGTACACAGCATCACACCACTTTCTTCCTAAAGGGCAGATGCCTTGAGGAGGCTGCCAGGCCCTGGGACAGGGCAGCTGCTGGGACACAGGGCAAGAGGTCGTCAGAGTTTGTCAGCACTCCTGATCCATGGCGTTGGCAATGACCTTTATGGAGGGGCAGCTGCTCACCTGGTCACAGAGCATGTGTAGGCTCCTGGATGTCGCCATATAGGTAATTACAAAGATGGCCTTTTCAGTGTAACTTGATGTAAAAGATGTAACTTGTTACACCTCTTCCCATTCTAAAGCTGCAATACCACTCCCGGGTGCATACTGTTTGTGTTATGCAGCCATCTAGAGGGTCTGCTGCCTGGAGCAACTTCACACTGTTGACCAGAAACCACAAAACCGTGGCAAAATATAAGCTCTCCTGACCCTTAGCAGCCATAACTCCACCACACTACTATGGGAATATTTTTATAAATTCAAGAGTGCTCTTGTTCTGGTGCTGTTATGCACTGTGTTAGATTTTTTGGGGGAAGGTATTGACTCGCTTGCTGAGGGCAAAAACTGGGGAAGTGTTGTCAGCAGAGAAGAGGATCTGGGTTTCACAGAGGAGAAGATACCCAACCTTAAGAGTTTATGGCAATTATACAGAGCAAACGCAATCTTACAGCTAGGGGCTATCAAAATTGACACTGTAAACTGAAGGTGAGTCATTCTTTGGGAAAGACAGACAGAAGGATTGGAGGCATGAAGCAAAATGATTAGAGACCACCACGTGGCTCTGACATCCATCTAGAATATTAGACACAAGTCTGGCTTTCAAGGATCAGGAACAGGAATTTGAATATGCAAGTAAGGACTCAGGGTGATGATCAGCTCAACTGAAACCTTATTTTATGAGAGGCACTTAAAGATCAGTGGAAGGCACCACAAAGATGTCACAGTAAAATACACTGAGAAAGAAGGATACCTCCTTAGCCAGAGTCCCGAGACTTCTTTGATAAGCTGAGTGGAAACCTCCATGATGGGGAGTAGTTGGCTGGACAGAAGAAACCCCGATGGGCTCAGGACAAAGAAGCTGTGATCATGAACGGACCTTCCGGGGAAACAGGAGTCAGCAACAACTGTTGGGAACTGATGTCCTACGCCCACTTACGTATCAACACCAAAAAGGTGTAATAAGTAACTCACTACCTACGCAAAATGAGCCTCTGTGCAAAAGCTTCTCTGCGTGAGATCTCCCAGACAGACCATACCGCAGTCAGATAAATGCTACAGAAACACAGACTAGAATGATAGTTTCTTACCCAAATGGTCATTCTTTTGATATAAGCCAACTGACAATAAACAGATGTTCCCAACCACAGAAGACAAGCAGAGCCAACCCTTCCAGGCTGGCTCCACTACAAGGTCACTGTTTCCATAGCTCTCAAAAGCACAGGCACATCGCATAAGCTCCCAACACTCCTCAAGTGACCCCAGCAGCAGCAGCGATGGATCCCTGCCAGTCAATCCCACCGAATTGCTTTGGCCTCTGCCAGCACACCAGTAGCTCTGCCCTAACCACAGTTCAGTTGCCTTGAGATCCTGCACGTTGCAGCAGCAACAAAAAGCCATCCCACCACTTGTCTTCATCTGAACTTCTGTGCGCTTCACAACTGGGCCTCGACATTACCTGCTTACTAAGCAACCAACACACAACCACATTTGACATCCTTCTGCTTCTTCAAGCTGCTTCTTCACTGGCAGAAAACAGCAACCTCTATAAACTGTGCTTAATCTGACTTTACTAAAACGCTAACTACTAGGCATGCCTGATGTAGGGGAAAGTGGAGCTGCACAAGAGAATCTCTTTTTTGCTTTAAAATTATACACCAGCTGCCCATGAGAACTAGGCATAAACTGTAGGATTTGCTATGCTTTAAAAAGGCAGATAATTTAAGAAAGTAAGTCTGTGCTGTCAGAGGACTTCCCACAACACACACACAACAAATAACGCAATGCCAACTTGCATCAATCTCAGGAAAATGTACTGTGGTGCAAGATTTGTGATCAAGCTAGAAATCTGACCGATAACATCAGCCTAGATGACATGAATTCACTAGTCACAGAAGCATGAGATGAACGATTTACTTACGCTTCCCACCAGCTTTGATCTGAAGTCACAACATCCAGCCCAGGATGACAACATTTAGCCTTGCATTTTCCAAAGCTATGGAAAACAAATGAGTATAGGACTTGCCACTCAGATGCCCACCGGAATCTCAGTTTTCATTTTCGTAAATCCAAGTCTCTCTTTGCTATGGCTTCAACAGAAAATTTCCAAATATAAACAGAAACAAGCAATGTGCAGACATCTATACATAATCTGAAAGGGCAGTTTTATGGTTTGAACTGTCCACTCATCCACTTTATCCCAATTATGTTAGCTATAAGCATCATTGGTGATTATTTCACTTCTTACTCAAGTGTACAAGAAAATAAGGAAAGCCATAAAGCACAGAAATCTAGGGTTTTTTCCCCCCGTCACTTAGAAGCAGGTATGAAAAACAGCCTGCAAGGCACTAGGAAAAGCAGACAGTAAGATAGGTCTTTCACATGTGAGGAAGTCTGAAGAAAAGTGTTCCAAGTAGCTCATCAGCTGTTTTCAAACCAACACAAGGGAAATTGTGGATCTTCAGGAGTTCCCAACACAAAACAGCAACTTTCTGCAACTTGGAAATCCATTTCAGACTTAATCCGTTTCAGCAGATTCAGACTGCTGCTGAAAAGATGACTTTCTTTATGGAGGCAAGGAAACCAAAAATCCAGTCCAGCAACTACATGCTAAAATTATGAACACTCTCCAAATGCGACGACCTGTTTGGTTGGCTCCCTGGTTGAATGGATGAATTTGATGTCAGACAGAAAAAAAAAACCCTGTAAAGTAGAAAAATTATAGTTTCTATACCGGGGAGGAAGGTTTGTCTTAAAGTTGACATCCAGGACATTGTCAAATTCCAAATCTACACTCAAAAAACAGTCCAGTCTTCACATTTGTATAAAATTACTTGATTATTATCAAAATGAAGTAGAAGATAGTTTTAAACAGCAAAACAATTCTTATTCTCTAAGGACTACATAGAAATTGAAATCCTTTAAATCACTAGGAGGGAGGAAAAATATTATAGAAGCAGTTATAGGCACTTTTACTTAAGTTACAACATGATGAATGAAAACACTTTTTCTGTAGGTTTTCTCAAAGTACTTTGTCGAGGGAAAAAGATTTATTTCCGAAGGAAATAGACACCAGAGTCCAACAGAGACTATTTTTCTCTTATAGAAACTGTGCTAAAGCCTGAGAGCCTAAAAGGCATTAGTATTTACACTAAAAACTGAAAGCCAACCATGCCTCTGAAAATAAAAGCCATGTTCCCTACAAATCTACTTGCCACCTGCTGGCAAGGTAGAGAAGTGGCCAGCTAGCTGCGCTTCCCAAGCGACCCCTCACGTAGCATACAGAATATCCTACAATGCCACAGATCCTTGCGAGCACTGTGATTTTGCATAGGCATACAAAATCATATCTCATTACTTTTTTTTAACATAAGCTTGGAAATTTCACCTCCTGTCTTCCTGCCCTATGACTTGAAGTGTTTCATTGTAGCTACGACTTCCACATGCACCCAATTCACCTATCTTGCTCATTTAAGTCCTCCTTCGGGCATACTGCAAGGATAAAGTATTCTCTATAATTATTACATTTACTTTAAATTGGGGAAAGTAACATTCAAGATGGACTCCTTTTTCTTGCTACTATAGTTAAAATTTTAAATGATGAAACAAAACCTGATACATTAAGAATGTTTATTTTAAATGGTATTCTGAAACTCGTGGTTATATACAAATTTTCAGACTACGAAGCTTAAGATTGCATGGTGACCGTCTTCACAAAATAAGGCTGCTCGGTCAGTCTCATCAGAGCTGATTCCATTGAAGTTTGATTATTCAGAGTACAGGATGGCTTCAAGAAGCTTGTAATCCATGAAGGCACCAACACCAAAGGAGGTAGGCCTTCCTATATAAAAAGCAGATCAAGGGCCCCCTCAGTTACCATGTGACATTTGGTGAATTTGAGAGCATCACCAGTGGGGAAAGATCTGAGCGAATCCAGTGGTTGTTGTGGAACGGCCATTATGCTGCACTCAAAATCTCGAGACAGGTACCCACTACAGGGGCTTTTCCATGCCGGTCACTTGCTGTGCTTTATTCCTTGCTCAACTGGGTCAGTTAGCAGGGAGAAAACAAAACCCAACAGGATTTCTGTTAATGATGAAATTCAGTTTAGATGCCAGGCACAGGGATGGGATAAAACATCATCCTGCAGCCAACAGACAGAAACTTTCCATTCCTCTGAATTGACATGGAAAGCAGATGAATTACTGCCTCCTCTTGTGTTCCTCCAAACACAAGGTAGAGATATGCTCCATGAGTTTATTTTACAGAAAATTAAAAATACATTTTAGTAACGTTTGCCATAAAAATCGTACCAATAGCATAGTACTGAAATCAGTGCAACAGAATTAAAATGACAGAAAGGAATATTTACAACCATATTGTAGTACTGTACTGAAATGGCAAGATCAGAAATTTCTAAAGTGCAAAGTTGGCTATATTCTACCCAGATACAGGGATCTGCTTTCTTGCTTATACTATGAACAAACACCATCATTACAGACGCGCCGCATATTCATGCCGAACATTTAAGTGACCAAACGTCATCCTTAGGCTGACAAGCACAGGCAAAACTCCTCTACCAAATCCAGTGGGAGGCAGACATCAGCATCCAAGGGCCAAATTCAGTCCCTCGGTTCTAGGAGTGTCACATGCTGGATGGAGATTAACTGCTGTAAACCCAGGAACACAAAACATGGAGGGAGTGTATTTAAATATATAGAGGAAGGTATTTAAATAGAAATCTTAGACAGAGCTTAATGGTTTGTTTTATAGTAGATAAAAGACAATCACTGCATTTTTAAAAGCACAAAATAGAGGCCCCGGCACTCCG
>VZTV01001470.1:0-11051 GCA_013400875.1 Anhinga rufa | reverse complement strand
CCCCTGGGCTGCCTGGGTGGAGGAGGTAGAGAAATTGGGAGTAAAGTTGAGCCTGGGAAGAAAGGACAGGTGAGGGGAAGATGGTTTATGTTTTGTTCTTATTTCTTATTATCATACTCTGATATAGATTGGTAATAAATGAAATTAATTTCCCCAATATGACTCTGTTTTGCCTGTGATGTTAACTGGTTAGTGAATCTCCCTGTCCTTAGCTCTACCCATGAGCCTTTTGTTGTATTTTCTCTCCCCTGCCCAGGTGAGATGGGGAAGTGATAATGCGGCTTGGTGGACACCTGGTGGCTAAACAAGGTCAAGCCACCTAATTGGCAGTTGATGTCACCCCACAGAGATCTCCCAGGCTTGCTCCAGTATAGCAGAATGTCATGGTTTAGCCCCAGGCAACTAAGCCCCACACAGCCACTCACTCACGCCCCCCACAGTGGGATGGGGGAGACAATCAGAAGAGTAAAAGTGAGGAAACTCGTAGGTTGAGATAAAGACAGTTTAATAGGTAAAGCAAAAGCCGCGCACGCAAGCAAAGTTAAACATTCACTACTTCCCATGGCAGGCAGGCAGGCATTCAGCCATCTCCAGGAAAGCAGGGCTCCCTCAAGCATAACAGTTACTTGGGAAGACAAACGCCATCACTCTCAATGTCCCCCCACTTCCTTCTTCTTCCCCCAGCTTTATATACCGAGCATGACATCATATGGTGTGGGATATCCCTTGGGTCAGTTGGGGTCACCTGTCCCGGCTGTGTCCCCTCCCAGCTTCCCGTGCACCCGGCACAGCATGGGGAGCTGAAAAAGTCCTTGACTAGTGTAAGCGCTACTCAGCAACAACTAAAACATCTCCGCATTATCACCACTGATATCACAGCACAAATCCAAACCATAGCCCCATACTAGCTACTCTGAAGAAAATTAACTCTATCCCAGCCGAAACCAGGACACATCATTGTCTCATTGCTTCCTTACATGTGCTGCTCATGTTGCAGCCTAGCGCTGTCCCATAGTCAATGCATTGCAGTGACAAACCACCCAACATCCAGAGGCACATTTCTTCTCTTAGCAGCTTTCTATTACAGCTACAACAGGTTCAATCTAAGCTAAAACTTTAGAGTACTAATCACATCAAATGGCAAAATTACCTAAAAAGAAACAAGAGATTATAACTTTATGTAGTTTGGAGTCTTAGCTGAAGGTAAGCTGGAAACCATATGTTTCCTGTTAGGAACAGATTTAGGATGTTAACAAACTCTTTCTTGGCATAAGTACAGCCATAATATGTGTTTTCTCTATCTACTCAAACTGCTGCATGAACATGCCCATCTTATATCACAATAAGAGTTTTTTCTTAAGGAACATCAGTATTATCTCACTTGAACAGGCATGAAAGTAGATAACATATAGATAGTCACATATTTTAGATAAAGCCTCTGGGAAACTTTGCCACACTAGTGCTTTATCACATGTAAATTATCATACAAACACATATGAACCTCTTGAAAATTAGCTAATAGTCAGTCAATTATTAAAAGTGTGGGGATAATTTGAATAATGCAATTGGAAATGTTATATTTGGCAAAATGGAGAATTTTACTATCGAAATCTAGAGTTGCCTGTATTGTTCCTGTTGTGTTACATTCTGCCTTTTGTGTTTAAACCACCTTCACTGAGGGCTAGCTAAATGCACACTTTGCTCACTACAAAAAGAGTAATTTTTCTGGTAGTAAACTGACTTGCTACAGCCCACAGATTACTGAATCTTTTTCTTTCCAGATGAAACCATGCCTGAAGTTGAATCAGATGGCTGCAGTGATAGGACAAGATGTTCTGCTTTGTTAGCTTTAATACATCAACCAAGCTGTGTTTCAGGTATTAAATCACACAAATCTTCATGTGGGCTTTGCATGGCCTTAAATAGTATGTTGAAAAAACAGAAAATCCTTCTGTATCTATCCTGGTTTCAGCTGGGATAAAGTTAATTTTCTTCTTGGTAGCTGGTATAGTGCTGTGTTTTGGATTTAGGTTGAGAATAATTTTGATAACACACTGATGTTTTAGTTATTGCTAGGTAGTATTTACACTAGTCAAAGACTTTTCAGCTTCCCATGCTCTGCCAGGTGCACAAGACATTGGAAGGGGACAAAGCTGGGACAGCTTACCCCAACTGGCCAAAGGGATACCCCATGATGTCACACTCAGTATATAAACTGGGGGGAGTTGGCCAGGGGGCAGTGATTGCTGTTTGGGGATGGGCTGGGCAGCAGTTGGCAGGTGGTGAGCAATTATATCATGCATCACTTGCTTTGTATATTATTATTATTGTTGTTGTTGTTATTACTACTACTACGACAATGACTACTACTTTATTTTATTTTATTTTATTTCAATTATTAAACTGTCTTTATCTCAACCCATGAGTTTTCTCACTTTTACTCTTTCAATTCTCTCCCCTGTGCCACCAGGTGGGGAGTGAATGAGTGTGGGGCTTAGTTGCTGGCTAGGGTTAAACCACGACAGTATCTTAAGGCCTATCATTAAATACTGTCAGTTCTTTGCTTCTTCTAAAACAGGTGAGAGAAGAGTGCATAATTCCCAGTGTAACTTTTTTTCCATGAGTCATTATTGATAAGTGGGTACTAGCTCATTTGGGATCTCAGCTTATGCCTATAACTTTCAAGCACAGTTGGATACTGCATCTTCTTTCTATTTCTCATTCTTCTGACTCTATGAATCTCAGCCTGACCCTTCCTAGAAGACTTTTACCTGCATTCTGTTCTCTTACATCTCTCCCACAAAACATTACATTACAAAGGACAAACAAGGGACTTTCAACCAAACACACTTTTCTTTCAGGAACAGGGGAAGCAATTTTGTTTAACACTCCAATCAGTATCATCCTTTTATTTTTTTGCCCCAAGCCAAGCTCAAACTATCTGTCTTTGTTAAATCTAGTTAAAACTGAACACAGGGTCAATCCAATTTCAACTAATGCTTTCACTGCTGTCAGTCATACGTGCTACATTCGCTTCTGCTAATAAGCCATGGCTTACAGAATGAAGAATGGATTGCTTAATAAAACACCAGCCTTCACATTCCACTGGTGATGGAAAATTATTTGTCACACTTTGCAATATACAGATACATAGAGGGTTGAACACAGACTTCAGACAGCTGCTGGTACAGCATAACAGAAAGGAGCTCAGTTTCACTGTGGGTGAAACAAAAATATTTTAAAGGAAACGTATCCAGTTGCTATGCCCCAGGTTTTTCTAGAAATAACTGCCCTTTCCTGAAGAGGCTAAATGTATAGTTACTAAGTAAATAAATATATTTATTAAAAAGAAGAGAGAAATTGCAGTGGGTGCCTGGTTGCAGAGCAGTTGTTAAATAGCAGAAAGTGACCTGTGTGGCCTCTGTGCCCTAGCACCCAGGTGACAAAATGGTCCCCCTAACTGTGTCTGCTCAGTGTGTCTTCCCATGTGGCATTTGTCATTCTCCTGCCCCGGCATCCTGGTGGCAGTGTGTCCAGGTCAGGCTTAGAGAAACCTGAAATAGGGACACCAGTCACATCAACATACATCAAGATATTCAGGAAGTTAGTGACTGCTGTCATATGTTGCCTGTTATTGGTAACCTCTTCCATCATTTTTCATTAGCAACCACTGAGACTGTGTCTTCTCAATTAGGGACCCAATTAGGGAACTTTCAGTGTGAGTAATGGAGAATGGAGAGAAGTACATTAGACATTCCTAGAGGACGAGCAAGCAGAAGGGTGTGAAGAGTGACACTGGCTGTTAAGGTCTCCAAATGCTCTTGGCAGGCTTGCTCTGAGATGAGGGAGGCAGGGAGAAAAGCAGAATGAAAGTTGAACCTACCTCCTTCTTATATGCACTAAACAAAGTAGTTTTGTCTAAGGGAACTGAGCACTTAGACATGCAAGACCTGTCCCTGGTGCTCCCTCCTGTCTCCAAGCAATGGAGTGGGGTGGACTCTTCAGACCAATGCAAAAAAGGGTCACCTCAGGGAGAAATGGCAAGCAACCTGGCTTGTTGTCTCTTGAGTACTGAAAGGCAATCAGAGGGGAAGGTACTATGTAACACATGCCTAAGTGCACTGGTAAAGCTGGTGGTATAAATGGAGAACAGTGCTTTCTGCTTGATGGCTGACCTATATACTGTGAAACAAGGCTGCCAGGTGAGAACATGAGCTGAACAGGCCTGTACCCACAGCACCTGCTGGGGGTGGGAAGGAGCAATCAGCAGGAGAAATACAAAAAAGTAATTTCCTCCTTTCTGTGGCACTTTTAATTTCTCTCTCCCTCCCTACATCATTACTCACACACAGTGTAAAGTGACCTATATAATCCTGGAGGGTGTTCACAATTCGCGGTGTAAATATTTTGGTGTAGGGGCCCAAAATGGACACTGTTGCCTTTTCAAGACATTGACTGACAATTTCAGTTGTCAAACTGGTCAGATTTACATTGCAGGATCCTTCCTCTCTGCCAGCCAAACTGCTTTAGGGGCAGTAGGAGGAGAGCGATGGTTGGTGCAGGAGTCAGCTGAGAGAGACAGAGCGCAAGCTCTGGCTGGAGAGCACAGTGTGAGTCCAGAATAAAGGCGAAGAAACTTTAATAGATTTGATGATTCTTGTTTAGAAGAGAGGGACAAGCAAGCTGTGTCTCAGGAGATTGCCCTGCTTCCATGTAAGGTTATCACACTATGGGCATTGCTGTATCCTGAAGCTATGGCAATTTCTTGGGAGCTCAACTGAAGCCAGGAGTGATCAGTGAAGTACTGAAATCGACAAAATGTGCAGGCATTATGTCAGATTTACTCATAAGTATTTGGAAGCCTCGGTTTAGATCTCAGTTTGTAGTGTTAAAAACATGTTTACTATTATGTTTGATCCATAAATACCAATTAATGTAATATTGACCTACTTTAAAAGATAATGTCTGGACATTAAGTTAAGCAAGAGTAATATTTTATATTAATAATTACCTTTCCTTTTTTTGAGGATTAATTTTGGTCGACACTGAACTTTCCAAGTTAAATTTAAGCATATTGCAGAGCTTATCAATTATAAGGTTGTAAAGATCTGTTTTGTAACACACTGTATTTAAGAAAATTATTATTATCTTCTTGAAGCAGTCTCTTTAGACAGCCCACTGTGACTTTCAGATGAGCTCTAGACGCAGAATTAAATGGTAAACTAAAATTTTAAACTACTGTGTTTTATACCTGCATAGATTTTAAAATCTGTGCAGTACCTCAGAAACCTAAAATGTCCTTGGAAAAATCTAAAATCTACAAGCAGAAGCAAAGTTCAACTTTTTCTGGCAATCTTTACAAAAGCTTTTTAGATGTCTCCAGATCCCTGGGAAAAAAAAATTACTGTTTTTTTTTTTTTACTGGTACACTGATACCAGACTGGATAGCTGAATTCTGCCTATCTAAATTCTGCCCTACAATTCCAGCCAGATAGGTCGTTAGACACTTATTGTCCTGAAGTGCTGGTTGTGTTTACAGGGGCCTGATCCTCCAGCTCCAGCAGGAGGATATTGGGTATCCCACTGTGTATTGGTCCCCATTCAACAGAAATACAGTATCAGAGTGGTCTGCTCCTCATTTATTATAGTACATAAGGGGTGTTGTAAGAGGAAAAATTTTCACTGGGACTAATGAGCAGAGTCTTAATTGCAGTGGAACTAGGACAAAAACATTTCAATTGCAGCGTAACTGATTGAGGTGAAATGAGGATGTTCTCCTCATGTCATCCTGAGCCTTTTGAAATTATCAGATATGCAGATGCCAGTTACTTCATAACTGTACTGTGGAATTGTTTGTGCAGTAATCTACAGCAATTCTTTTTTATTTCAAGTATAGCCTAACAAGCAAATACAAATGCAAAATTCCTAGTAATTTGTTTACCCTTTCTGGAATTGCCAGAGCTTCTTGGAGATAGAAGTGATAAGGAATTATTTTTCCCCATTAAAAAATCTATATTTGGGATTCTTGTTCTTCTGAACTGGAATGAGAAGCCAAACTGTTTCCCAGTCATAGCAGTTTGAGACTGAGGTAAGATTTTATTATATAAACAAATTAAAAACTCTTTGGTTGCAATGAGATGAAAACAATGTTCATAGGATGTCAAAACCTTGTAATGGAGAGGATACATCTGGTAGTCCAACAGACGTGAAGCCATCACAGCTCCACACTCCCAGGACCAACCAAGAGTGAGGCTGAGTATGTAGTCTCAATAGGCACACACAGAGACACACATATACAGTATGTATATACACATAGCTGGCCACACTGATGAACACGGACAGAAAATGTACCACTCACAAAAACACAAGCCACACCAATGGCCTCATCCTGCTCCCTTCTCTGGCTTATCAGGGTGAAGGTCAGTTGGTGGGAAACATGCCTATACGCATAAACAAAATAACAGATTACTCCAGTAATTGACTGAGACCCTTGCTAACTGGTCCTGAATCCTCAGTTTCCACAGCTGCTAGCACCTGTGCACACAAGCTCCCAGTGCCTGCAACCCCACAGACATAAGCACACAATGGATCCCCCAGTAAGTGTCACCTGGATCATCTTGTCTCCAATTGCTTCACACAGACACACACACATACAGATGCAAATGGGTCTCTCAGTTGACCCCAGCCCCCATGGTCTGGCCTGGATCCCTGATCCCCCCAGTAGCCAGCTCCTTCTGTGGGCTTACTCAGAGACACATGCACCCCAAGCTACCACACCACCCGTGCTTGCTGCCTAGACCCGCGTGATCTTTGCTAGTGCTCATATACTTGCTCGCAAACCTGCACTTATGCCAGTCACTGGCACCATGCATGGACGGGCCCCTGCCACGCGTGGTCCCCACGCTAGTTGCTGGCACTCAGACACCCACATGTGTACACAAGAATCAAAAATCCTGTTGGGAACAAACTCAGCAGTGGTGAGCTCGCAGGGTTCTGTCCTCCTTGTGCCAGAAGGATGGTCTGCAATTCAAGGCAGCTCTGCAGGGAGGAGACTGAGGGTGATCGTTGCCTCCCCTGTTGCTGAGGGTGACCATGCCCTACACCTGTTACTGAGGGTGATCATTCCCTACACCTGTTAGTAGTGCTTTGCATATAAATTAGGCACAGGGGTGTGGCTGTGTGGTGGAAGCTAATGGTTGTGTAAGGCACACAAGCAACTTGCCTGTTCTGGGAGTGTGGCTAGCCTGGCTCTTGCTTTGGAAGTTGGCTTCCAAAATCGCCACAGCTAAAAGAGTCCAGGCCTTCCATCCCTGCAGAGTCCCTCACCCAGGAAATTTCTTAGATACAGATTTTAGTGAGGACAGAATAGGCTGTGGTGACCAGATGCAGAGCATGGCCAGGCAAGCATGCTGAGCAGCAACATGTTGACATGTCACCACTCCTTTCCTTTATCCCCTTATCATTCTCTTTCCCACGGTTGTTCTTCCCCAAACCACCTTGATCCCTTGCTCTCCCCACCCTTGGTTTCTCCCCTAAACATCCTTCAGTAAGTCTTAAACAATCCCCAAATGCTTTTCCAGGTATCTCTGTTGTGGGTTAACCCCAGCAGGCAGCTAAGCCCCACACAGCCACTCACTCACTCCCCCTACGGTGGGATGGGGGAGAGAATCGGAAGAGTAAAAGTGAGGAAACTCATGGGTTGAGATAAAGACAGTCTAATAGGGAAAGAAAGAGCTGTGCATGCAAGCCAAGCAAAACAAGGAATTAATTCACTACTTCCCATCGCCAGGCAGGTGTTCAGCCGTCTCCAGGAAAGCAGGGCTCCATCACGTGTAACGATTACTTGGGAAGACAAATGCCATCACTCCAAGCATCCTCCTCTTTCTTATTCCCCCATCTTTATATGCTGAGCATGATGTCATATGGTGAGGAATATCCCTTTGGTCAGTTGGGGTCAGCTGTCCCTGCTGTATCCCCTCCCAGCCTCCTTGTGCACCTCCAGCCTCCTCGCTGGTGGGGTGGGGTGAGGAGCAGAAAAGGCCTTGACTTTGTATAAGCACTGCTCAGCAATAGCAAAAACATCTCTGTATTATCAACAATTCAGCAGCATCTCCTTCTTGGTTTAGATCCTGTTTGGAATTTATCTGGGTAATGTCTTTCACTGAAGTATTTTGCCTATTTTGTAATTGATAGTATGAATTAAAGTTGAATTGAGAAATATGCAAAAAATAACATATCTCAGCAAAAATAAAATCTTGCCGAAGAACCATTTTTCTTCTATCTGGATAATAGAACTGTTAGTTGTACAAAGAGTATAACATAAAGAATTAAAACAAATATAGCTCCTAGTCCTGCAGGATCATACACAAGCACTTCATTTCTTAATATTATTCACTCTGAACAAGTAAAATGTTAAAACATGGGTAATAAATCTCTACTTGCTCCTAGTAATCACGAAAGAAGTTGATTTTGTTTGGCTTGACATGAATATTGACAACAGAACAAATATCCTTAAAGATTATCCTTATTTTAAGGAAAAAAAAACACTTTAATTCCTTTGTAGACAAATGGAGGTTTAGGGTTCTTGATCACAAATGCTCCAGAGCAGAACAGTTTCTTGCAGATCACTGCTGAAAAATTCTCCTTGGCAGGTGGTGAGGTCTGCTTTTTTCCAGATGAGGAGGTTCTATTCAAAGCTTCCTTAAGAGTCTGTCCTTAAAACATGAAGACCTGAATTAAAGGTACAGGTATTGTAGCATTTTTAAGGTAAGGCATGTTCAGAGTCACTTCCCCAGCAATTTCATTTCATTCTATACTTATATTTGCTCATCCTCTTGAATGTTTGATTTAGTGGGGTAAAAAATCTCAGGCTGGTATTTGGACAAGTCAAAGGATGTGTGTAACTGGAGATCAATCAACATGAAGATCAATTTGAGACTGGAATTCAAGTTGTCACCTTCGACTGGATCACTGAGCCCTACCTAGCTGTGACGATATTACTCCTTCTCAGGAAACTCCACAGGGCATCCCAGGCCGAAGTATCCCTCCATCATTGTGCTTCAGACCCTTCCAAACCTGCTAAGCTGATTTAGGAAAAGGCTTGCAAGTAATGTCTCTAGTCCAACTTCCTGTTCAAAGCAAGGTCACCGAGGAGGTCAGACCAGGTTGCTCTGGGCCTTACCCAGTCTCACCGTGAAAACGTCCATGCACGGAGACTGCATAGCCTCTCTGGTCAACCTGTTCCAAAGCTTGACTATCTTCATCATTAAAAAAGTCTTTCCTTATATCCTGTCAGAATCTCTCTTGTTTCAGTTTTCCAGGATGCATTAACAGAAGTAATGATGACTATGGTAATTATTTTGGTCTACTTTTGCTGGTCTCAGTTTTACAGTTTGTATGTTTTATATTTTTTACAGCTTGGTGTACTGCACTTAAAAGTATACTGACAAGTTGCAATGTTAAGAGAAGAATAATAAAGGGTGAAAAGAGGATTGGAAACATGATCCTTGAAACAAGCATGAAAAGATAGGGTGGTTAGTGAAAAAAAAGAAAAAACAATGTACAGCACTGCACATAAAAATGTTCTCTTAGGCTGTAAGGGGACTGTGATCAATCATGCTCATGGACACGTGACAAGGGACAAAACATAATTTATTTATGTTGATGTGAAGTTTGGTTAGATATCAAAGAAAGGGTGTTTTTTTTTTAAAACTACAAGGCGGATGTTGTGGATTCTTCTTCACTAGAGGTTAAAAAAAGCAAGTTTAGACAAGTATTTGCCAGAGTTGTGCCTAGGCTCAGTCCTCTCTCCGTACAAAGGGATGGACCGGGGGACATTCTAGTCCCATATTTCTGAGAAAGGGCTTGCTGCTATTAGATGGAGAAGAAAAAAAAGACGTAAAAAGTAATACTAGGTTGTCAGACAGCCTCTGTGTCCCTCTTACACCCTCACAAAGGTCTTAAATGCTTGCCTCTGTGACCTTACACCTTCCTGTCCGTTATTAGAGATGCAGTAGGTTTCTTCATGCCCATTGGTGATTCTCTGTCCTTTATTGGGATTCCCCTTCTGCAAAATAGTCTGTTGTCATCTAAGTGCCTCCTTCTCAGAGTGCTGCTAAGGGAGATTCTCCAAGTTTCCAGACAGAACTTTACAAGTTCTTCCTACCATCTCCCCAACAAGTCCTCCCTCTTCTTTAAAGGTTGAACTAGATGATCCCTGAGGTCCCTTCCAACCTGTGATTCTGTGATTCTTCCTCACACAGAATGCTATTCGATAGTGACTGCAAGAAATGAAGACTTGAAATTTGTATTCATTCACTTCAGAAACACTGCAGCAGCTGCTCTCCTCACATGGACACTTCCTCTGGAGTGGGAGAGCATGGATACAGTCACACAGCAGTGAGTGCTGATGCCACTGCTGTCCTGTGCAGCAGGATGTACAGACATACCCTCCTCAGCCACAGGGGAATCAGTGTATAGGCACAAGTGGTACATAGGGAGAGTTGCAAGTGAATTTTAAAAGCAATTTTTGCTGTGAATTTTGGGAGTAAAAAAGCATAAAATAATTTCTTTCTGAAAATGAGACTGTCCAGTAGGTCAGGTCTTTGCTTTTCAAGTGAAAAGTACTTCAAGTACTTTTTCAAGTACTCCACGCCTCACCTGGAGTACTGCGTCCATCTCTGGAGCCCTCAACACAAGAAGGACGTGGATCTGTTGGAACGGGTCCAGAGGAGGGCCACAAAAATGATCTGAGGGCTGGAACAGCTCTTTTATGAGGTCAGGCTGGGAGAGTTGGGGTTGTTCAGCCTGGAGAAGAGAAGGACGCAGCGAGACCTTATTGCAGCCTTCCAGTACTTAAAGGGGGACTACAGGAAAGATGGGGACAACCTCTTTAGCAAGGTCTGTTGTGACAGGACAAGGGGTAATGGTTTTAAACTAAAGGAGGGTAGATTTAGACTGGGTATAAGGAAGAAACTTTTTAAAATTAGGGTGGTGAAGCGCTGGAATGGGTTGCCATTCAGCAGATGCCTGTTGCATTAATAGGCGAAGAA